>LPNX010680607.1:0-57789 GCA_001517045.1 Pseudotsuga menziesii | reverse complement strand
AATTTGACCACAAAGTTATAATAAGTTTTTGCCTCAAAAATAAAAAAATGTTAGCAAATCAAAGCGAATATTCACAACCGACTCCACCAAAATCTAATCTGTAGAAAACACCCAATGCCTTACACGTATACATAACAAACACCACATGCCTAGATTGTTTCCTATCCGTCCGTGTAGCAAAGCTATCCATACTCTTTCTTCGGGATAACTCTAGATCGACAAGAAGAAGATGCGTGCACGGTGCGGCTCTTCTAGACACGTTGCTGCCATGCAAACCCTCACAATCAAACGATCAACACCCATCACCTATCACCTGTATATATACACAAGGCCCAATGGAGATCTAGCTCTATCACATATCTTCACTTTGCAACTGAAGACTGATAAACAATTGCTGTGAACAGTAGAACCATAAACTTTGGTATTAACAGAGAGCAAGCAAGAAGCAGAGCAGGAAAAATCATTAACAGAACAAGAAGATAATAAGTATGGCGAGCACATGTACACGTGGCCTAGAGTGTGGGTGCGGAGAAACTTGCGCTTGCGTCGACTGCAAGTATGTAATTCATTCTTTCACTCTCTTGTTTGTTTGTTTGTTTGTTTTGACAGTCCTTGTTCTTGAACTTGGAATGGACTTCATTGTATTTGGGCTATTAATTTTTCATATATTGGTTTCTCTTTCAGCCTGTGCCAGTGATTTTATGGATCTTGTCATTGTTTCTGAATTTTTTTCTATTCATGCTTTAACTTCCAGCTGAAGTTCAGAGCTTTTCTAATGAATATGAATTGTAAATGCATATTATTTCCTCTGTCTTCAAATTTATTTTTACTTGGTTTTTGTTTTGAAATGGGTGTAATACGAATTTTAATCTACTGCTTCAACTTCCAGCTGAAGTTCAGAACAGTATTGTAAATGCAAGTTATTTTTGTGCCCTGTAGGTTTGTATTGGTTCTTTTCTCTGCCATTATGTCACTCATATTTTGGAGTGACATGCAATACTGTTCATTATTTTTGTCGCATAACTATCTAAGTCATTGTTATTTTCAGTATAAAGCTTTATAATCGATGTGTATTTCTGTGAGATATGCTGTTTGTTTACTAGCCATATGAGAGTAAATTTTTCTATTTTGAAAAATGAGTATTGTGTTCTGTGGGTATGGATAGTTTAGATAGTATTGTCTGTATCCACATTGCCGATTTGAAAGCTGGTTTTGGGCTTTGTGTGTGTTGGTACATCATGTAGTACTCTATGTATTCACTTTGCCAATTTACTTTCACGAACATGGTATTGATTTTCTTTTCCCCTGGAACCGCAACAGGAGGTGGAGGATTGCAGGGCGGGGCCGCGGCTACTTTGGGTTGTGCAGCCAAATTCTTTTTGAAGCTCCGGATAGGAGGCCATCCTACCACCGGGGTACTCTGTAACCGCGAAAAAGAATAAAATGCACTCAGGAAAAAGCTGAGTTTTACCCAAAATCTCGAAAGATGTATTACACTAAAAGAAACTTACAAAAAACCAAACAAACAAACCCAAAAAAAAGGTGTTATGTTGTACAGACCTTGGGGCTGTTCCGTTCTGGGTTGGAGCGCGCTCAGTCTCAGGAGGGTTTTGTATCTTCTCTGTAGTAGCAACAGGTGCCGGCAGTTTCTGACTCTCGTTGGAGGCTTTCCCTACAGATTGAGTGTTTGTGTTCGATATAACAGGCTCCACTAATCGCAGAATCATGCATCAAATTCACTCCCAGAACATCTGAGAAACCTCGCTTTGCTCCTGAAGCATTACCTTTCGATGCCGCATGAAAAGCCCTGTAATTGTAATCTTGTACAGCCTGAGAAAACTCACGACTATTCAACGAGTTCGGCCAATACTTCTGAGGCTCCGAGCTTTGAATGAACCGAGAATCATATGCACCTGGATGCAAAGGTAAACGGAGATCCTTCGTAGAAAGAGATAGTGGGAGAATAACAGATGGCGGGTAGGTGAAAAGTTATATGATGTCATTGTTACCAGGTGTCCAGATAGCAAACTTCGAGGATGACATCATCCCTACTTAACCAATAGCAACACAAATAAATACCATTTTAATAAATTTAAAAATTGCTATTTTTCATGTTACAAAGTTTATTTAAAAATTGCTATTTTTCATGTTACAAAGTTAAACTTTGGAATAGAGATTTTAATTTTTTAAATATGCACCGATATGCACCAACTAATACCCAAAGTCAACGCGTTTTGAATTCGACCGATTACAATATACCAGCCGGAGGCAGGTATAAAATTCGACCGATTACAATATACCAGCCGGAGGCAGGTATAATAATATCAAAATCATGCCGATGTACAGGAAAAGGCGACTTTTGTGGGTGGAATTGATCGAAGATAGACTGATCACAGAGTAGAATGGTCGCTCGCGGTTCGTGAACTCTGATTGAAGAATTCTCTATCATATTTACAACTACATACTCAGAAAGTGAATGTTCTCATAATTAAGTCATGAAGTGGTGGGATTCACAGAGTTGTTATTCCGTGAAGGAACTATTGTTTCATGGAGGTCGAGAAGATAGTTACCCAAAGTTAAAATGCCATCTGCGATAGTAGCTAGATAGCGGACTGCTCAGATTGGGCATCGGTGCAAAGGTAAGTTGCATATGAGCTATACGGGAGATGCTAGCAGTGAACGCCGAGCTGTGAGCTCAGGATTTTGGACGAACGCTCCATTGTAGCAGTGAACGCCGAGCTGTGAGCTTGGGAATTTGGACGAAGGCTCCATTGTAGCCGTGAATGCAGAGCTGTGACCTCGGGATTTTGGAAGAAGGTTCGGGTGGAGAGCTACGAAAGCAGCCACGAAAGGGAGTCTACCGGAGGTCGTGGTCCGGGACATCGTGGAACAGAGAAGGCCCCGTGTGGAGTCTTGCGAGTGGTAGTAGAAGCCGTGAGATAATTAAGGAGCTTGAGTGACAGGAGTGATCACTAGTACTGTTGGGTGCAGTTGAGATTAGGTCCCATGAAGAGTGGTCGTGTTCAGCATAGGCACGATCCAGTGCAGTTGTGGGCGCGAGAGTTTCCGGCCGCCAGATGAGTGCTGCGGGCGAGGAGTTCCAGCAACTTTTAGCAATAGCGGATGAGTGGTGGAGGGGACAACAGGCAGAGTGTCAACGAGAAGGGCTGCGAGCTGAGCTGGGCTGGGCAGTTGTAACCAAGTTCTTGACTGGGCCAGTTGTAACCAAAGACCGAGTGCTGGAAGTTACCAAAAGATCTAGGAAAGAACCGAGAATAATTGTGTCCAAGCCTAGGAGCAGGGGCCTGATTTTGCAGATTCACAGGATCAGCTTCCGCCTCAAGTTCCTGGTTCTCCCAACTCGGTCTGCAACTTTGCTTACACAAAAGATTCAGCTGACCAGATAGAGATTTCGGGTGCGGAGAATCCCGCATGGAGCTACTTAATAGATGAACAACAACTTGGCAGCAACACTTTGTGGGAAACAAGTAGCGCTCATGGCGGCGTTGGGTTAAGAAACGCGTGGTAGCTTTTTCCATTTGCCGGAAAAACCACGAAGTGAACAATGTTCACAAAGCCGACCTCAGGAGAAAACGTGTATCCACGTAATTACTATCCCCGTGGGCCGAGTTCTGCGATCCGCCGAAAGATGCGCTGATCGGACTGATGAAGTGGCGGACGAGAAGAATCCTCCATTGTTTTCGGCGAAGACCTTCAAAGAGCACACAGATCATAAGCTGTTCAAGCAGGCGTAAGGACAGGTGGAGGGTCAGACAACCAAGAAACTGAGCCAGTCTACGTGAGGCAACAACTGCAGCCGGAGATGGAGTGGCCGCTGAAGGGGTTAGAGCAGCTGGGGACGGCGTGCCGTGGACGGGGCAAGAACAACCAGAGACGGAGCTACGCCCGTTATCGTAGGGTTGCGCTGTTGAATTTTAAGAACACGTGGCATCAGCGGATACGCAGGAGTGACGAGGAAATGAACAGTAGTTTTAAACAAAATCTCAGAGAAAAAAGCCTAACGACCTAAAGACTAGCAATTGCTTCAAGGAAGGTGCAATAATACGCAGTTAAGGTAATTGTTAGCGGGTAAGAGAGAAAAAAAAATGCAACATTGAAGTGAGCAAAAAAAATAAAGAATAAATATATATTTTGTGCCAATGTTGAGAGAGGTGAATGGGGAATAAATATATATACTATGTGCCAAAGGAGAATTTATGGAGATCCCAACGCTATTCAGGAGCACTTTAACAATAAAAATCAGAAATAAAAATCATAAGCACTTTTGCAAGTATCTGTTACATATAAATGAAAGCATAAACAAGTACAACCACCCATCATTTTAAATAAAGGTTCCAAAAACCAGTAATGGACCCATAATGGCTCTTAGACTCATGGTTGTTACAGTAATGCAGTTTATTTTTCTATTCCTGCTCTGTTGATTGCTGGCACTTTCATTGTGAACATAATGTCCATTGAAGAAGGTTTTGAGCAGATGCTTCTGGAATTCCTGAACCAGAGGCAAGCTGAGATCCCCAAGTGAGGTACACGCCTCAATGTGATAGAGGTAAGCAAGATCCTCATTGTCTAGCTCCTTTGGATTGATATGAAAGTGCAAACCATTGATGAAATAGAACAAATTAGAAATTGTATTTTATCATGAAAATAACAAAGCAAAATACAAATCCCCAATATTAACATGAAGCAAAGATAAAGAGAGCAAAATACAAACCCCACGTACTATCCAGCATAGCCTATTAATAAGAAAAACAACATCATTGGCAAACACATAAGAATTTCATCGATTAACCGAGTTACAAGATTAAATTGAGCAAGTTGCAGCACTTTCAAATGTGAAGCATTCCAAGTTCTATTTTTGCACATTTAGATATTAACTTTCCAAAGAGTCTAGCAAACCCATATGCATTTCCATGCAAGTTAGATAGCTATTTTTATTTATATGTTGCCTTTTAAATTGATTCTAATTTTGGGCTGCAAAGCTTAGGGCTCAAGCAGAACACCATGCATTTTCTTTTAGACTCATTTCCAGAACCAATAGGCAGATTTATTCGTAACACATAAGCCTAGGTGCAGAGCTACTACTTACAGCAGGAGAAGACCAACTTCCACAACACAATGAAAAGGTAATCAATGGTTCAGACCACTCTAAACCATAAACACTGCGCATCATTGCCTGCTCTTCATATTTTCCATTTTTCCAATAGGCCTAGCATTCAATCAACTTGGGAAGGTCAGTTAGATACATAATTGGAAGAATTTAAAATGTCTTTTCTGAAATGGAAAATTATTACATAAACAAACTTACATCTTTTGAGTGAAAGGGTGGTCAAAGTATGAAATGTTCAATAGCCAATGCATTCATCGACTTCCCTCCAACATTAAGGAGTATGTGTAACCCCCCCATCACAGTATTCACAGAAATTAAATGACTACAAAACAGTGGCAATATGAAATTCTACAAATTATTTCATAATCTTATTTCCCGATATAGGCAGCTACTACTATAGGAAACGAGCAATAAAGTCAATTGATTGCATTCTTCATTTTTGGCTATCATACCTCGTGCATGAGTGAAACAACCTTCTGAGGGGTGCTTGGTATTCGATGTTCAACAAAGGCCTAAACTTTCTCAAGTGTAAAAGTTAAATTTGTATTAGTCACAAGAAGATACATCCTAAAGTGAAGATCAGTTGTTTAGAAAGCAATAGACAAAAACTGGGAGAGCCCATTAAAGAGTTTGTTGTGATAGCAAAAAAAAGAAGCTATAGATGTAAATCAGGGGTTATGTTACCATCATACATGCATCATGCGGGCATTGTAAATGTTGATCGAAAAGGCTAGCTTCTGCTGATATGTCAAGCCCTTTACATCTCCAGAACACAGTTTGCTCACAAGAAATCTGAAAAGCAGAGACTTATAAATTAGGCCAAACCTAAAAATGACTAAATGAGAATGGAAACGTTGTAAGGGCTTCTAATTGACCTTTCAATGATCAACACAAATAATCAAGATTGTTTACAGTAAATGAATTAGTACAGGTGAACGATTTGGCCAAATAGCATTTAAGAGATGTTTATTGGTATTCCAATAAAGTGACAAACACACCTCAATCTTCTGAATAAAGAAGCACAGCTCACGGGGACTTCACTTGTTGACCAATATACTATCACGTTAGTTCATATTGTGGGTCTTAAAATTATTAAAAATTGAACCAATATATTGCAGGTATTGGGGGGATGAGGGGTTTAAGGTAGGGGTGGGTACGGTGGTTTATAAGGATTAAGGTATAAAAATGGGTGGGGAGGAGGTTTTAAGTATTGGGAGGGGGTTTCAACAAAAAGAGTTTGGGTCAATATCTCTGGAAATTAAGGGTATTCTTTAATATCCCACGATCGCACGTGCTATGTGAGATGTTCACTAAGTGAAGTTTCCGTGGCACAGCTTGGGAGCCGACCCAAGTCAAATGAGACTACAGAGATATCATGGAAATGTTTGTATGGACCAATATCTCTCAGAAATTATTCAGAACAAACACCATAAGGATCTTTGAAATGTATTTCTTCTGAATATTCCATAGTTATTTTACAGTTTAAAGTGCTACTCGAGCCATATATTTTTGGGCTTACACTCAAAAAAGTTGACCGTGAAGCTATTGATGGTGTCTCCTTATTGGTTGCCAACGATGGCCTTGTTAGCTTCAAAAAAATACTCATCAAGCACTTTACAATATCTTCTGAAAGCTTATTTTGTTGTGTACTTTTCCCATCTTCAAAAATATTCAGAGATGGTTGTTTCGTTGGTCCAAAATGAGTAATCACTGGAGTATGCTGTGTCTGGCAGATGTCATAATATTATACATAATTGAATCAATATATACTCATATAATATTCTTAAAGTGCAGGTGCACATAAAAAAAGTGTATGTTCTTTACAACTTGAAATGAATACTCATATAATATTGTTAAAGTGTAGGTGCACATAAAAAAATGTATGTTCTTTAAACAAGTCTTTTGATATCATACAGGATTCCAAATTTGCTACCTTTTTCTTTGGTGTTAGGGGTTGTGTCTCCATAAGAGCTATACGAATGAGTGAGCTTTGTTTTTGAGCTCTGGTCTGGAGGCAAAGCATGTAGGTTCTTAGCTTTCAAATGCAACTAGTTCTCTTTCTCATGGCTAACAACTGGTATCCTTGATTTCCTTTGCTTTGTTGAGAGTTCTAATGCCTTTGTTTCTTCAAGCCCCCTGTAAAAATGAAGGCTACCATTCATAGCCTGGGATAGAAAAAAGAGGCTTTGGGTGTCTGGTATAGAGCCCAGAGACAGTTGTCTTCTATGAAAACCTCCAGTTTCCAAAGCCCTATCATGTGTTTTGGGGACTCTGTTCAGTGTTCTAAGATTGCTATCCGGTGAAATGCCTTTCATGGAATGAGGCAGATTTGCTACAAAAAGAATCTTGTTTTCCTTGTTTCGTAACATGATCAGATAAATCTTCTGATGAGAGATACCTACGCAATACTCTCTTTGCCTTCAATTGTTCAGCATTTCCAAGAGGTTCCTTCTGCTTTGTGGATGATGAGGCATGCTCTTCATTCTGATAAATATCTTGTCTCATGTGTACAATTTGTTCCTCTAGGTAAACACTGCTCAGATCTACAGCCAAGAGAAGCGAGTATAAAGTTCCTCCTTTCCATCCATGAGCTTGGCTCTGACATAAAGGAATGCTTTAGAGAAGTCAATGTTTAGCTGATATTAATTATTCTTTGAGGTAAAGCATGATCAATTCATGTTCTTGTTCAGATAAGAATGTGAAACCACTATGGCCATAATCTGCGATGGGAATCTTTGCGATGGCAACCATATCACAAATCTGTAGGATAGAATTTTTTTATTTATTTGCTTATCTGATTCCTGATAATGATTGGAACTAACATGGTTGAGCACTGAAATACAAAAACAGATGAGAAAATAGAATTGTTTGAGACAACAAGATGGATTTAACAAACTCACTCCCCCATCCTAATATTAGACTTAATATTATGGATGGCATGAACCCGATGTATTGCTTTGGACCATTTTAATGAAAGGTAAGTTCCCAGATACTTAATTAAGCTCCAAATCTGAGTTCCTGGAAAGCCAGCTATTCTACAGAACCTTTGTAGCAGAACAAGTGTTTGTTGTGAAGTTATCAAATATATAACAATGATCGTTTCCTCCCTAAGAGATCAATTATTGATCTACATAATGAGGCCAGTTCTTCAATATGGATTCCAAGGGCATAAAATAGTAATCAATAGATAGTTTGAAAAATAACTCTAGATATTCCAAAATGATATCTAGGTGCATACGGGCCTTGGACAGCTTTGGCCATGTTGCCATCATAGGTGTATATGAATACATCACTTTCCAAAGTGATTATGTAATCCAATCCTACCAATCTATTTTGAAACTGTTTCATTGAGGCAAGTTCCTCCTCAGTCGCAAGAGTTGCATGTGAGTACACATTGGGAAAATGTTTCTTGAGGGATTCTAAACTGCCATTGCCGAAAAGTTCCCCTGCTACTATATAAATTTTAGTTGAAGATGGATAGCCCAACACCTTTAGAAAAAGGCCCATCTCATGAGGAGTCTGTGGACAACCTCCCTGCCTACGTCTTTCTTCCCCGTCTATCTCTTTTTCCTTCCAATGTGGAACATCATATCGCATTTTTCTGAGCTCTTTTGATTCCTCCAGTGCAAGCCCATGCATGCATCTTGTAAATGCAAGCATATCTTGCTCATATCTAAACACAGCAAGAAAAGCATGCATAACATTCATCAATCCCTGGTTCTAGAGCAATAACCAGAGTACCTCATATTCACATTCTTTGACACCTCCAATTGTAAACATGAGATATCTCATACCTGAGATGGAGGGCAATGAAGGGTTCCCTTCCCTAAATTCTGGTGAGAAGAGTTCGTGCAAGTTTCTCAATGGGATCAACAAACTTTAGATCTTGATAATTGGCATGACAACGGATCTTCTGAATTGAATTAGGAAGGTCATTATTTGCAAGACCAGAATCAGCATGAGTGAAGTATAGCACATTGTGCTTTTTTAGCAAAGGAAGCATCTCATGCTTGTAGAAAGATACATGTACATCAAACAGTGTACAATGCTCTGTTTAGCCAAAATACAACAGTAATTTGAACAAAGATTAGTCTATGAAAAAACTCTCTTCCAAAATTGATCAAAAACTATGGACCAGAATAAGGCTAGTGTCTAACACACCTTTGACCAAGACACTAAAGCCTTCTCCAATGGTTTAACATTTTTATGAGATGGTGGTAAAGACTCAACAATGCGCACATCTTCCATTAGAATATTAATAAAGTGACGAAAATAAAAAATGTCTTTGAATTCACTGGATCATCATATAAATTTAAAATAGATGTGAAATCTGACATTTTTTGTACTGTTGAAAAAGCATAATATATTACTAAACATTATAAATATAGGGAGATTTTATGTTTCAAGAAACTAAATCACCCAATTGAGGTCACTTTGCAGAGAAATTGCATTCACCTTGGATCAGCCCAAAATGAACTATTGTCCAAAATTGGTATAACAAGTACTGCATTCATAATCTTTGCGATGGCAACCATATCACAAATCTGTAGGATAGAAATTTTTTATAAATAAACAAGACAACATGCTGGAACCAACATTTATAAAGTGGGATACATGTATATCCTATAGGCCTTTGGGCAGTTACTCCTGTTCGCATCTGATTCAATCCTACATTGGCCTTGAAAATAATATAACCATTATGTCGCTCACTTGGTTCTGCAAATTAAAAACTTTATTAAAGAAGTTGCAGTGAACTGCTTCACTGAAAAGTAGGAACTGTAAAAGGGGAAATCTTTGTTGAGAAAAACAAAAGCATGCTCTTGTGATGCCATGGATGATCAATGCATTGGACAAACTCTTTGCTATCAGGCTTCGACCACAGCTTGTCTGTCAAGTGATAATCCTGGTTTGGAACAATTAGATATTTCAGAAATCATACTATATGAAGGCCGAATCCTTCAAAACAAGAAAACTGCAATTAAAATTGCATATTACAAATTTTAACAGCTAATCTTTCTTTTTCAATTTCTTCAATTCATCATGCCTACTGAACTATCCACCTCTAATATATTAGATGATCTACCAATATCTGTATGAAGTTGAGTCTCCTCTGTCAAGACTCAATTCAGCCCTATACCTCCGACCGTCTTTAGGAACAAATATCGTGGAATGATCTGTAAAATAAAATAAAGCAGACGAGTAACTTGTCTTCCCAATTTTATCCTCTGCGAATTCTTCTGAATTGAATGAACGTACTCCAAATATCAAACAAATTAGGAAAGTCTACATTTGCTGCTTACAATCTCAGATCTAAAAGAAGGGCTAGAAAAGTTGAATTAGGTTATCTATGCCACAAACCTTTCTGATTCAGCAGAAGTATAAGTTGAATTTTAATCTCTTTTAATACTAAACAGATACTATAATACTTTGGGTTCACAGCAGAAGGATATAATCCTAAATTTCCATTATTGTTTGTGGTCAGTTACCAGACTGATCGCATGTGATAGGTATCAGAATTACAAATATGAGAATGACATGATACAACTGTTACTGCATGTTTAGTAGAGGAAGGAAGAGCAAAGAAAATACGAGGACAACAGAATATAACAGTTACAACATGTTCAGCAGAGAAAGGAAGAGTACAATAATGTTCAAACAGTAGTATTCACTTGTTGGACTTGGGAGTTACAGCAGACTTGACAAAATGATTTTTGTCAAGTAATTAGATGCACGAACATCAAGCACAAGATTAAAATGCCTTGTGGACACAATATGAATATACATTTACTATCAAACCGAACAAACAGGACTACTTCCTTCTGGGGCACAGATTACCGAAGAGTACAGTATTCCTTTTGTTGCCCCTCTACATTGGAAAAAGTTCACCTTTGGAATATTGGATGATCTCATAGACAGGAAGGAGTGAGTGGGATGTGATCAGCGTAAGAGGCATATCCTTGTTAAGGAAAGGGCAGGGTTTATTAACCTTCCACAAGAAAACTGATCCAGTCCATCTAGGACAACTAATGGGTTTCAGAACAAAGTTGGCTACACAACTCTCCATCAAAATGTATGTTATCTTGAAGTTGGATCCAAAGTAGACATGCTTTCCCTAATCGAATATGTAAAAAGGGGGGTATCTGTATGTGTGATCTTTTGGCTTAATGATGTACATTCTCGATGTGCTATTGTTTAGTAATGTAAAGAGGGGGGTTGTGGGTGGGGGTATCTGTATGTGTGATCTTTTGACTTAATGATGTACATTATCGATGTGCTATTGTTTAGTAATGTAAATGCTGATATATTCAAAACACACACAGAGGCCTCCATAGTAGAGAACCATTGCATCCATAAACACACTTCCATTTTTAACAAGCTAGAGGGTGTCTTTGCCTCACATACAAATAAAATAAAATACTACAAACAACAGGCTTCATCCAAGACTTATATGTGGGAGAAAGAAGGTTTACCTCAGAATGAAGTTTTGATATTGGCATCCGTTCACTTGGTCCACAAATATCAGAGAGCACAGTTGCTACAGCTGAAACAACATATTTTCCTTCTTTTTTGTATCTGCTGAGAAGTATCAGTTTCATGGTCCATCCTCCATGTATCCCCTTTTGGATCTAAATAGATTAAATAGTGATATTAGACAGTTTCTAATTCACATTTCATGTCTTTAGGACACCATTAAGTAACAACCTGAAAGAGAAAGTAAGGAGCCACATGCCAACTATAACCTTTGCATTTATAGTAAAAGTAACAATGAGTTTGCTCAATTCATTATTCCCAGTTCTATTTTTTAACCAAGAGAATCTATTGCTCCGAGCAACAATGGATTCCTTCTCCCCACCATGATATGATAACCTGTCAGAGTAGCACACAACACAACACAAGAACAATGAACTATAATATAAATATAGTATTTTGTTGTTGCCATTAAGGGAAGGGTGGTTAAAATAAAGTAATTTTTTTGTTTCTTCTTGTATAAAATGTTCAAATAGCATGGAAAGAAAAGTAGATAGGACAGTACCTTTTAGTTTGGAGTTGGATGCTTTGCATACCACAAAGGAAGCTTGCATTGGTGGGAACTGGAGAGGACAAGTAAAGATGAAGTAGTTGTACTAGTAAATTAAAAAAGCGACTAACAAACTGTTGCAACAGATATTTATTTACAGACCATATACTCTCTTATGGAGAGTATTTTGAAATGATTCGAGTATCGCAAATATTTGAAACCAACTGAATGTACAAATAGTATACTTGTAGTAGAAGTTAAAAAATGGGCAACAAATTTACTTTCAAACCTAGTATAGAGACACGATGGGGGAAAAAACAGACATAGGTATGAAGTCAAGAAGTACAAGGTAAATATACAGACAAGATAAATGTACAACAGAACTTAAGAATTTAGTATATATTGTGAACTGTTTCTATGTACATACAGTATAGTGTGAACTATTTCTCTGATCATAAGAGAGTATTTGAAACAAAATGAGGATTGCGAATATTTGAAACCAATTTAATGTCCAAACAGTCTAAATTGAGTAGAAGTAACAAATGGACAACATATTTACTTTGAAACCAAGTATAAGGAGTCCATGGGGAAAAGAATATACATATGTGTAATGACAAGAAGTAGAAGTTAAATATATACATGGATTAAATGTACAACAAAAGTTAAGAACTTAGTATAATGTGAACTGTTTCTATTTACATAGAGTTTGTTGCATTGTTATTGTAAAAGAAGCGTTTATTTGATAGAGTATATACTTTAGAGAGGTGCATTACATGCAAGTAGAAGGAAAATATAATAAATGTACATGTACTGTGGTAGTAGTGGAAGGATGTAATACATACAATGTTTGTGCATTCCATGTGTGAAAAATGTTAATACATCTATTCAATTAAAGCATAGGTTATGGACAAGGTAGTACGTACAAGTGAAGGGTACTAATGGCAACTGAAGAACGCGTGGGAATCAAAGAAGAAGGGTTGCTAGGTTGTAAGGAGAGGAAAAAGGGAATTGCAAACAAGGATGAGGCTGTAGTCATAAATGCAAGAGGGATTATGGCAACGACAACACCATGTAATGTTTATATATTGAGTAAGACAAGGGTGGCGGGATACTAAGTCTTTGCGGATCTTGTGCATGGTGTCATTTCATGCATATGGATCATGCGTTGAAAAAAGACTCTTATTTTTTAGAGAAGCTTAATAGTAGGGTGAATCGAATTCAGTGGGATGTCTGAAGTCGATTGGAAGCGTGCTTCAATTTGTTGTAGTGATGCTTGTTGTTCCTTGATTTGCTTGCAGAAGTCAGCAAGGTTGTTCAAGTATTGCATGTCCATGTCTGTTGTTGAAGAGCTAAGAAAAGAGAAAACAGAGCCATTAAAAGCTTAACATGTTCAAATAATATAGAGTAAAGCAAGACACATTTTTTTTTGCAATTGAATTGTTATACTAACATATTTTTTTTCATAGTACCGAATAAGAAAAGCAACAAGATATTCACATCATAGATGAAAGGAAAAAAAGTTGAAAACTTGTGTAATGGACATTTTGTTCTTTTTTTTTTGGTTCTATTGTAGAGAGAAAAAAATGTTGTAAGTGTAATGTTATGGTAGATTCAAGTAGATGAAACAAAACGAAGTTAAGATGTTGGAAGCAAATGAACAGAAATATATGCATGAGTGCAAGAGTGTTTTTTTAGGAGGTGGATGGAGGGAGGGAAGAAGGCGAGGTTGTTTTGTTTTGGTATTTAGCAAGTGAAAAGTGATAGTATTTGGTTTTTATGGTGTTGTTTGTTTATTATTTTCTGTGTAACTGAGAAGAGGTGTGGGAATCAATGCATGGGTGTAAGCATATGTGAGCAACTATGTTAAGCAACGTGTGGTGGAATTGATCTAGAGGCAATTAAAGTTTCTTCTTGTTTTCTTTGTTGGACAGAAGGGATATCATTCATACGTGCATAGCGAGCAAAAGAAAAAGATGGCATTATGCGTAGGTCATTGATTTGTCTAACTCTTGAAACTGCAGTAAATGTTAGCCCTTGTCGATCGATGTTTCCTATGTCGATTGTTGCCTTCTATAAGGTCATTCTTTGTGATTTGTGGATTGTTAAACCCCATCCCATGTGAAGGGGAAGTTGTCTACGAGAACCTCTTGTTAAAGGGAGGATTGGGATGTAGGTAGGGTTAGAAGCATCCCATGGTGGGCCTTTGTAGTTGTCAAAGTCAACAACAACAAACAAAGGAAGCATAGGTGGAGTAGTGGCGGTGTTGTACAAGATTGAAACAACTTGACCAAGAGCACCATTAACAAGACCTACCTCAACCCAAAGGTTTGTTGTAAGCATAACTTGTTGACCAACGAAAATGAGTATGACCATATCTAATTGTTCATCTTCTGGTGCAAGCAGTAGTGTTTTCTTCCTAACTTCTGCGGAACATAATGCAATCGGGACATTTAGTTGTTTAAGTATTTGTTTGTTGTGTAAGGCAACCGAATTGTTAGTTGAGAACAAATGGGTGGATTGATCAAATACGCGGTTCTCGGTTTGAGAGAGGGAAGAGGATGTCCTTAACATAAGAAGGGTCCAATCGGCAATAGTTGGTGTTGCATTCCTAAGATTGAGGAGAAGTTGGCGGAACTGAATCTGAGAAGGCTCATCTCCTTGTTGACGAAAAACCGTTGAGAGGGTTATGAATGTGTCAAAGGTACGCCAAATTGTGTTTCCACGTGATGCTCCTACATACATGGGGATATCTTTAACAGGTGGAAGTTGACCAAGGTCACCTACGAGGATGATAGAGCAGCCTCCAAAAGGGCAAGTTCGATGGGAAGGGAATGCTTCCTGAAGACGAGAGTCAATGTTGGATAAGAGCTTTGGTCCAATGAAACTTATCTCATCAATTAGCACATAGTGTATATGGAGGAGTCGTTCTTGAAGGTTTGCAAGGGCTTGGCCCTCAAGAGGAAGCATAGTATTTATTAGTATCCGAAGGGCAGAATGTATTGTAAGGGCATTTATGTTAAATGCCGCAACGCCAGTTGGAGCAAGCAGGAGAAGAGGGGATGAGTTATTTGTAGATGATGAAGAGAAGGCAGCTTGCAAGCATCCAATTAAGTAAGATTTCCCTGTGCCTGTAGTTCCTTAGATGCTCATACGTAATGGTTTTGTGGTAGTGTGTTGTGTGTAGTGGGACATAATAATTTCAAATGTTGTGCGTTGTGTTGGAGAAAAACAATTAGGAGAAGTAGGAGTTGAAAAAGGTTGTAGTTCTGCTTGGTTTTATGAGCAGTTCAAGTCAAGAAATGAGATGGCCAAGTTTTGAAAGTGTAAAGGTATCTGCGTGTGGCCCCAATTGTGATTGGTGTCAAAGTCGTGATGACCAAGCATGTCAAGATCATCAAGTTGTAGGTTGTTCCCAGGGTGGAGTTGAGTGAGGAGTTCCCATTCTAACATGTCGATAGAGGAGGGAGGATGATCTTCATGAGGGGGAGGTGTATCAACAGAAATAGTTGGAGGGGCTGAAGGTTGTCGGTCAACATGCCAGGTATTATAGCTCCCATGAAAGGATTCCCATGTAGAGACAACTTCCAAGTCTGAGGAGCCAATATCTTTTGGCACATTGCAGAAAGGTTTGTACAGGAAGAGTTCACTCCAACAGAAATCGACATAAAGAGGAGAGGTGGAAGGAGGCATGTCAAGGAAACGAGGAAGGACATGCACGATCTTGGTCGGTTTGTGGAGCTTCCATTAACATTTTTTTCTACGTGCAGAAAATGACCAAGAGCGAGAAGCTTCGAGAAGGGGAAGGTGTTCAAGCGAAGGGGGTCTTTTCATATATGCGGAAATGAAGTTGGTTGGTGGGGGGTGTTGGGGAGGTCTAGCGAGACATGTTTGAAAACAGTCTAGGAGGTGTTTAGGGAAAGAAATGTATGACTGCAAAGAGTCAAGGGAAGTTTTTGTAGCATATGGCAGGTTTCTTGTGCTCCAATGTCTCGATTAGCCACGGTTTCGGACAATAGTTTCCGGATAGGTAATAAGATTCCCTCTTCTGCAGGGGCGGCATGTGCAATACGTGTTAGAATGTCATGGTAGCTCTCAGATTTGTTCTCTGCTTTCGAAGCATACTTTGAAATGTATGAGAGGACAACATGGCGCGAGAGCACAGGCTGGCAATCAACATTAGCTCTCCATACTGAGAGCATAAGAGGGTTGTGTATGTTTAGAAGCTCATCATTTCTAGCAGGGATATTTTTTTTTTGCCAGAGCTGTCAATGAACATAGAATATGTTTCATGTAGTTCAAAGGGGAAACCATAGCGGAAAACGAGGGTTGTCCCTTTTTTGTGAAGACAAGAAAATTCATTGCATTTTGTGTGGCGTTGCACAGAATTGACAAGGGTTTCATAGTTGTCATTTTGGTTTCCTTCACGTATGGAGGATGCTGCAAGTGTGCAAGGGTCTTGGTGAGATGCTCGATGGAAGGAAGAGACACGAAGATGCGTGGGACGAGGGTTCCATGCTGTTAAGAAGCTGTCAAAGTATGTTTTTGCAGTATCAACAGCGAGGGGATCATTCCAATCAAGGCTATCCATATTGGGTGCATCCTCCAACCAAAGGAATCCATGTATATGAGCAGAACCTCAGTTTCTCCATTCATACCTATATTAAGAAGGGAAGGAAAAACAAAACACAAAGTTAGGGAAAAATTCGAAATGTCAAGCAGTAAAAGGAAATAAAATGCAAAGAGTGAGAGGAACAAACTTGCACCAGTAATATTTTGTCTTAAATGTGTGTAGCGGGACCTCTTCAAGGAAGATAGTGAATCTATGGTGCATATATAGAGACGTAGTCTGTGGATTGGTTATAATGTTATGAATTCTCCATTGAATTGTGAAGGCAATGAAGTGGGAGAATGGGAAGGCATGAGCATGTGAAGGTCATGCCATTTGGTGTCAGCTACACTGAGGGTAAAAAAAAGGTTGGGCTACCAAGTTGGGTGATCATATCACACAACTCACCTCGTCATTTGTTCTAGAAAGAGCGGGTGCCACGCAGAGCAAAGCCAAACTGCATGACATGATCAACAACATGAGAGTTTGGCATCTGGTTGAGTTGTGTGCGCAAAGCTGAGACAGTTGCGGGGAGGGTGTCTGCTAGGTTGCGTTTAACAAAAACAGTTGCGGTAGCTTGGCTACGATGGCGCATCATAAGGTTGTACAAGTAGTAGCGGAAGCGAGGGTGTTGGGAAAACCTATTATCATGGAATCGGATAAGGTGCAAAGCATATTCCTGCATGGTGACTTCGTAAAGACGAGGTTGTTTTAGCATGGGAACCCCTATGGGAAATAGCGTTGGGAATTCCATTGAGAGGAGCCCTTCCATATTGTATTAATTTATTGGAGAAAGACCAATGGTGGGGCAATCAATTGATGTTGAAGGGGTGGTAGGGGTTGTAGATACAAACCGCCTAATTTCTTCAGTCTCAGTGCGAGAATCTGGGAGTGCAAAAAAAAAGGACGAGGTTTCAATGCTCGTTGGAATTGGCATTGAAGTTGTTGCATCATCAGTAGTGGGTGAGGGTAGTTGGAGGTTAGGCCCAGGGGTTGTGGCATGCTGAAGAAGGGAGGACACATCTGTGGGTTCAAGTGGCAAAGCATGTAATGCTTGGAGGTCAAGGTGGACATTGGAGATTTTGAATTCCAATGCAGCTAGAACATTTGAATGGCTAACAATGAATTCATAAGGCTTATTTGTAGCATTGAATTTGCGAACAACAAGGATGTCCAAGTCTGCTAAGAGGCGTGGAAGAGAGGTGGCTATTGTGGAGATATCTTGTGGGAAGCTAATAGTATGGCCGGAGTATTTGTATTGGCCACCACGTGCATGCGTAACTTGAAGTATTAGATTGACTCAGGAAATTAGCATTTCTTCTATTTGAGTCAGGCGTGCAAGTTCAATTGGTTGGTTTCCAGGATCCATGTTGTTATCTGTGGAGAAGCGATGGCCATGTCGCTCATTACTACATTGAGAGCATGTATAGAGTCCACTTGAGAACTTTGTTTTCATTTTTGGATATGATTCCTTGCATATGGAGCAAACATGAAGTGGGTGGAGGCGAGAAAGTCGGTTAAGAAAGAAAGTGTGACCATCCGGCAAGGGGGTGGTTGGAGGTGGGGGTGTAGTGGATGTGTGCATTGGGGTAGGGTTGATTGAAGCATTGATGTTTCCACGCCTAGATTGATAAGTAAGACGTCTATGCACATTTTGGCGGTCCTTTGTTTGGCTATAAAGAAGCCTTCTACGTGCATTTATTTGGTCACGTGCAGTATTGGGCAACATGGGTTGTTGAAGAGGAGTTTGCCTTGAACCTGGAGGAGACATTGATGGGAATTTCAAATGTTATAAATGTGTAATTGTAAGAAAAAGTCGAGGCATGTACATTAAAAGCAAGATATGCAAAGTACAAATAAGAAGGTATGTCTACATATAGAAAATAACGCATTGCGAAATTTTTTGCAAGAAATAAGGTATAAATCATTTTTGTGATGTATGTGGAGCATGTATGTATGTGAAAAGCAACCAAGGAGCAGCATAGTAGAAAAAAGAAATCCACATATATGACATAATAAACATTGTATACATGTAAGAAAACATGAAATGTTGCATGGATAGATATGTATGGCGTGCTTTAAAAATAAACACGTAATGTATACGATAACACATATACCATGTGAGAACAAAATTTACAGTAGCTAATTACATTGCAGATATTTGTAAAAAGATAGGAAAGTAAGGGAAAAGTCTATATACAAGCAATGAAGGAAGGAAAGCGGCTGGGGGGATATAGTGATCATAATGAAGTGGAAGAAACATAATTGGGTTGAGATGAGGTGGAATGCATTTGGAGAGATGGGATGGTGTATTGTAGGGTACGATGTGTTGAAGCAAGGACTGAGAGAAGAGTAAGATGTGTAAGGGTGAGTAAAAGCGGTTGTTGGAATAGCCGAGGGTGGAGTATATGAAGGGGAGGTTAGAGAAGGCGTACAACAGGATGGCTTTGAGTAGAGAGTGTAGATATTTCTTCAAGGAGCTTGGTTGATGCAGCAGCATAAGGAATCTCTTCAGAATTGGCAATGGTTGTCTTCAAGCATGTACTGGAGTTGAAAGTCTCTGTCTTAATGGACAAGGTGAATAGGTATCGACGTGAAGTTACGTGCAGAGAGAGATCCTTTATGGCCGAGGGCTCAGTGGCGAGCAGGCATAAATCCTTTGCAAAGACACTAAGTAGTTTGTTGGCTGCATCATCAAAGTTGTGGCCCCATTGATCTGGCCAGTGTGGTCTTGCAAGAAAAGATTTAAAATGTATCTGTAGTCACATTTTGTGAATTCGCCATCACATTTGCTACAATGCCAAGTGTTGAAAGCTCTATGTACAACTTTCTTCATGCATTGAATGCCATCAACAAAGAGAGGGCATGCAAGGAAGTGGAAGTCATCCATGTTAATGTCAACAATAGAAGCACGCACAAAGAGCCATAGGTTCTTATCAGAGGGTTGCATGCTTTGCAAGTTGAAGATTGTTTTAGATGGGTGTGTTCGAGACATAGAGCCTATGTATTTGCGGCTCAAGGATGGTGATGCAGTGCGAAATCCATGATCAGTGTACCATTTTTGAAGGTGATGGGTTGCCTCAATATCTGGATTGATAAGGATGGTACTACTGGGAACACTTCCAATTGTTTTACCATTGTAATCCGTAAGACGACCACCCTTTATTGCAAGGACAAGTGGCGGGTCAGAGGAGTATATTGAAGAGACATGTGAACCCTCAGTGTGGCAATGATGACCCCAAAGTGTGACATCAATGCTAAAACAGGATGTGTCTCTGAGGCAAACAGTTCTCCTACTTGTTTCAGAACCGTCTTTTTTTCGAATTGTAGATGCAGGCAAGACAGAGCTAACAAGGCCAATCAGGTCAACCATGGAATTTGAAGGTAAACTTTGGAGGTCATTGATTGTTTTAAAGTGGAAGGAATGTAAAGGAATGGAGGGAAATGCATCGAGGAAAGGGTGGATGGTCGACGTAGATGAAAGGACAATCTCAAGATGGTTGTTCAAATGGTTATATGAAGGGTTTCTTGTTTTGATTGTGCCATTCGAGATAGTGTGCACTGTCCTAATTTCAACAAGGGAATAGAAGGTGTCAACAAAGCTGTTAAAAGCAGAGACATGGATCTCTTCTCCAGAACAACCAATAAGGTCAAAGCCAAATAGTTTCCTTGGGCCGCGTTGGTTGGCGTATTCATGGATGGGTGTCTTGGAAAGCACGCGACCTTGGATGGACCATTTTTTATAGTTGGGATTGAGTGCTTTGAATGGAATTGCAGTAGTTGGCATGGATATTGGTGTATCTGATGCTTGGGATGAGTGAACATCGCTTTCTTCTATGAGGCGGCTGGATTGGCTAGTTGATGAACCAATTGGAATGCTAAAGCTAGTCGGTAGTAAAAGAGGAACAAGGCTCCCAACAAGGGCAAGCTTGCGGTGGATCAGTTCAAGATCGAGTATTGTAATAGTCCTGTAGGAGAAGAAAAGGAAAGAATTAGTAAAGGTGTTATAAAATTGATGATGTTGGTGGTAGGTAAAAATGTATAGGCTAAGCTACATAAAAGAGGGCTTAAAATAATGGGCAGAAAACAGTACGTGTTATTATGGACGATGGTGCAGGTGCACTTGGCAAGCTTGATGACAAAGCCTTCTTGGAGTTATCCATTTGATATGAGGGAGTTGAATGTAGTTGGGAGAAAAGTCTGGTGCGTGTTGTTACCATCAGAGAT
Organism: Pseudotsuga menziesii; assembly: GCA_001517045.1. Taxonomy (NCBI): domain Eukaryota; kingdom Viridiplantae; phylum Streptophyta; class Pinopsida; order Pinales; family Pinaceae; genus Pseudotsuga; species Pseudotsuga menziesii. The sequence continues at coordinate 36,810 of LPNX010680607.1, read as the reverse complement.
AGTAATTCGAAAACGTGGAGTAGTTGCATTTGTTGGTCCGAATGGCTAGAGTGAAAAAACCTGCAAAAGTGGTTGAAGATGTACAGAGCCCGACAACAAAGAAGATATTTCATTTTCTGTCAAGGGTGCCTCCATTATGTGGTGAAAACACTGAGAGTAAGAGGAAACAAACGTGTAAGTATATGACAATTTTGTTTGTGTATATATACATATATGTATATATATATACTATTGTATGAGTGACATACAACCATGCCATACGTACAATGAAACTATAGCAGGCAGAAGAGTAGAATGTACAATAGTGACAGAAAGATGGTAGTTTTTGATTTTTTTTTAATATAATGTGAGAAGAAAAGCATGCAATGGAACTATGCAAAGTTAGGTTGTAAATGCTTAAAGTGTATTAGAGGTACGATCCAGCAAGGAATTTATTGGATACTTCGGCCCTTCTCAACATATCCCTTCTGGTCAACCCACTGTCTCATTACGACCCTCATTATGTGTTTTATTGAGTCCCATTCTCGTCACTTCAATACACCCCTCGTTCTACTTTTCTGATGCAACACACTCTATTTGTCCTCTAATCTTCCATATCTAGGTTTGCATTTTTTTCCATCAGTGTATAGGGAGGAGATTCAAACTAACGATGTGATGCACAAGTCAACAAAGGGCTTGACTATCTTCTCTCTCTCAATGTAGGTATTTTTTTCGTGTGTGTCATCACTTTATAATTATGTGTTATTCAAAATATTGACTATCATGTGTTATTCAAAAAATTGAATCAAAATTATATAATTAGTTCAAATATATCAAACTACTCTTGATATCCTTCTTGATCTAATACTTGTAATATAAGACAATAATCATAATACTAAATTGGCATAATACTAAAATATGTTCATTGACCTACTACTTGTAAATCACTTTTAAGACTTTAAGTGGATTCAAGACTTATTTCCTTGTCATTGTGGTAGAGTGATGAGAATACTACATTCGGTAAATATAAAGAGATTTCTCTCTTCGCAACCCTAAACTAAGATAAAATGAAGAAAAAAGTTAATATCACATTGTCTTCCTGATGTTAGACTATCTAAAACAGAAGTTAATATTCTTGGTCCTAAGTTCAGTTGAGGTTCCACATTTTTTTTGCAGTCGGGGAAAATAGTTGCTTGATATTCTAATGAAACAAAGGTAACCTTGTACATCATCAAGCAACTATCCATACCCCAATGGGTCAGACAAAACAGTAAATACTACATTACAATGTAGTTCAAATCAGAAATATAACTATGCCCAAGATGTGAAAGAATACTATCAGCACCTAGGTATCAATACATGAAAATGTCCTCTCATAAGTGAGCAGTATATACATAAGTCAGAGAAATGTGCACAAAGAACATAACAAGAGCCTAGACACCTTATCCAAAGTAGGCAAGCGACTCTCAAAATTCTTGTAACTGTTGCTCAGCATAATGAGAAATATCTCAAAAAAATCCATGAGAAAATATCTGAAAGTAAAAGGTGACCAGGAGCCATACACAAACCCTCCATGGAGAAGATGTCTGCCCTCTTGTTATGTTCCCTATAGACATGACTAAAATCCACCCAGGCGAATGAGGGTATGAGTAATCTGGTGTTGTAGCACCAAGCCTCAAGGTCCACCACGTGGAGGGTGGATTCTCGCTTTTCCCAATTTATAATCACCGAGGAGTCGCCAAAGATATGTAGGTAAGGTAGCCCAATATATTTTGCGACTCATAATGATGCCCAGAGTGCTAAAAGTCCTGCTCTAGTATTAGTACTGCTCCCACATCCAAGATTAAAAACTGCAAGGTCTCTACATGGCCCTTTAATTAAGATAATTTTGTACACTTAAACATTTCAGGTTTTCATATATTCATTTCTTCATGGGAAAAAAAAATTAATTCCATGCATAAGCAAAGTTATTTTCTTTGTGAAATGTGCCAAAACAATCATCAATAACTACTTCAGATTTGCATCAAAACTTCATACCAAATTTACCCTTCAACAAACTTTCAAATATGTCTATTGAAGAGAAGGCTCTTCTTTGCAAAGAAGTGCCACATTTTTTCGTTACATTCCTCTCTAAGAGCACCTTGAGAATGCACAAGAATTCAGCAAATGCAGATACATTTGGGGATCTCTCTTATAGCTATAAAGTCGGAGAATTCCAGTCATCCAACCAAAATGGGGACAGAAAAGCATAAAGCCTACTAAGGGTAGACTTTTCTCATCATTCCTGTAGCAACAGGTCAGAAAATCTATCTGAAATAATTCTTGAGAGACCAAAAAACATATCAATCAGGAGCATAACAAGAAGACTGATAGGCACATCCATGTTAACAAAAGAACCATTCATTCAAACTAAATGCTTGTGCCTCATAAAGAGAGTGAAAGGGCAAAGTGGGCTCTTTCTACAAGATGGGCTCTTTCACAGGAGGGGCTCTCAAGAAATCACCTCACGGCAATCCAAAATCTCCGAACAAGAGTCACGACTCTCCAAAAATCACCGGACTGTAGAAGGAAGAAAAGTGTTTGGAAACCAATGTTCATTTCGTCATCTATTCAACCAACCATGATTCTCTGCATGTCTTCTTCGTGATCTGTTGGTTCTCTGTGTGTATTCTTCGTGATACACTAGTCCTCCGCATGTCTTCAAATTGACTCTTGCTGGGTAGTATAAAACTTCGGTGTTGATAGTCCAGCCTTCTGGATCTTTTGGAGGTAAAGGTTAGAACCCAGTTCGGGCTCCTCCACAAGTGACAGCATTGATGGTTGGACCTGGCACTTAACCCCCATCCCCGAGTTCTTAATTGATTAAGGTTTCCTGTTGGTGCCTTGCTTTGTCCTAGTTGACAATACATGAAACCTATGTAAAATACGCATTGTAAGAGGAGACACGTGTAAAAGTAGCACTGGTAGGAGGGACGATGACATCTACAGTTGTTGAGAACAAAACTTCAGAGGAAAACGCCTAACAACGTTCCATTCAAGTATGTGATTTGATTTCATTGAAGATGCAAGTGAAAATTCTAAAATATGTTTAATTATAAGTTTTAGTACAATTGTCTATATTTCCACTTATTCTTTACTTTGCATGTGGAATCATCCATCTCTCCTGTTACATTTCATTACTCACGACTTAATGCTTTATCCAAAACAGTTCAGAAAATTTCATTTTAACTGGAGTTTGGTGAAGCAGAAAATCCAAAGGGGACAGTTTTAGTTTGTCTTTTCGATTGTTTTAAGATTTTTGAAAGTTTTAGAGAGAGACCCTCAAAACCTCTAAGGCATGGAAAACTATCTTTGAAACTTTAACTTATAAAACTATGCCAAACATCAATTTTTTGCAGAAATTCTACTTAAAACTTATTCTTGCACCCTCTTGGATAGGCAACTTGCCTTACTTATTTGTCATTTATCCTCAACATGGCAGAACTCTATGGACATTGATTTGATTCATATGAAAGTGATAACATAACTGTAAGGTCTTTGGCTGGAATGACTTTAGAATCCATTAATTAAAAAAGGTGAATGACTTACAGAGTGCACTCTGCACTCAATGGATTCTAAAGTCCCGAAATAAAAAAAAGCTTCCTCCTCGTGTGTAAAATTCTGGTTCCCTCAGGCAATCTATAAAGACTATTCACAACTTGTGTTACAAGCATTTACAGATAAAAAGTTTTTGGCATGTGTCAAAATGCTGGTTGACGTAAGGAATTTTAAAAAACTCCATGAAACACTTTCACCTTTTTCATTTTTTTTTTTTTTTTTTTTTTTTTTTTTTTTTTTTTTTTTTTTTTTTTTTTTTTTATTTTTTATTTTTTATTTTTTCTGTAGCTTGTTATTTTATTTTATTCCTATTAAGAAAACCTGCAAAATCTTACTACATATGCAATTCCCCTCGCACCTTTAAATAACTATGCACCCAGAGAATACAGGGGCATTCCATTGGTCTGGTGTCTATGTGCATATAGTTATGTGCATTATAGAAGGTTCACTAAATCTAAAAGATGTATTCCATGCATTGAACATAGACATTCGTCTGCTTACAAATTGGATAAAGGTAAGCAACTCTAACATCTTTGCTCTCTTGGTTCTATTTTTTATACCACCAGTGATTTTTAAGTTTAGTTTTTCATAATGAACATTTTTCAATTTTAATGCCTAGCAACCAAAGTGACATTGATACAGTTTCTTCTCGTAGCAAATGTCGAGATTAATTTCAGAAAATTGCTTCTCGCCCCTTTCTTTCAAACAAATTTTAATCCTTTATCCATTTTGGTTTCCTTAAATACAATTGTTTCTTGATTGCAGAATTCTATATTTTCCATTTCTTAGCTGCCTGTAATCTCTAGAATATTCTGGATTTTTACTGTTAAATTGTAAATTCCACCTTAAGAACCAAGTATATTCTGGATTTTAATTCTTGCTTTTATCAATCCCTTCTAGGTATAAGGGCTTGGGTAAAAAGCTGAGGTAAATGTGGCAAAAGTTGTTTTCTGAGAAACAACTACATTGAGAATTTTGAAAGAGTGGTTCTATGTAAAAGCTTCCCTTGGGTAAGTAGCTGGGGGTAATTGTTGCAAAAGTTGTTTTCTGAGAATCAACAATATTGGGAATTATGAAAGCGGTTCCATGTAAAAACAAACCCATCTTATAGTTTTGAGACACTACCCTATTATTTGGTTTGTAAGAGATACTAGTACTTGTAGATTAGAATTTAGTTGAAGTCGTCTAACAGTTGCCTTGGTATGAGCTAATTTTGACAGAAATTATGAAAAACAAACAATTTTAAAAAGTTGAAGTTGATTATGTCAGGTTCATTTATCACATACTCCAATTGTACTACGATTCTGAAGATATTATAACTCGATACTGTTGAATATTTGAGTAGAATTCTTAGTGTTGTTCAGCAATAAGTAGAAGATATTTAAACGAATGATAAAAATAAAGTCCTGAACAATATTCAGCATTCAAAACCAGCACAACTAATAAACCAGCGGATCACGAAGAAGACACGCGGAGAAGCGTGGTTGGCTGAATAGACAATGAAATGAACAGTGGTTTACCAAAGAACTCTAGGGAGAAATGCCTTCCGGCATAAAAATTACCGTGCAAGCATAAATGGGAATACTATTCGGTCAGATACTCCTTTTTTCAGTCTGGAAAGAAAGGGCAAAATAGGGCTGATAAAGAGATGACCAGTCCAATTTTTGGACCCTGCACCTACAAAGGATGTCTAAAGTCAGAAGTGAAAAGGTATAAATTCAATTCATTCATTCTTCCTACTAAAGGTTAATAGCAATGGTATACTGACCCCATTCGATCTAATAAGTTCTGGTAGTAGTTCCTAGGGAAGTTCTGAGGATTCCGGAGTGGGCATACCCATATTAAAAAAATAGGAACATCAAGAAAAATGTAGCTCAAAACGTTTTTCTTCTTATGATGATGGTGGTGGTGGAATACCGCCCATAAGGATAATATTAAAATATTGCTCACTCATTGGGCACGCAAAATATAGAATTGGTTTGCTTAGTGATAAGTCAATGGCCAACTCACAAGTGCCCAACAAGTCAAATCATCGACTTGATGCTAGCTAGCAATAGGAACTCAAATCATTTAACTTTCTTTTCCCATTATGATGGTGGAATCCCACCCCTTCTAGAGAACATTTCAATATTTCTCACTCCTAGGGAAATGAAACTACATAAGCAACTTGCATAGATATAAACACCTACTCGAAGAGTCAACTCACAAATTGCTACGAACTTTTACTTAAATTGTAAATGTACATCACCAAATTTCATTAATTTTACCAAAACTAGCACAAACCTTAAATCACTAAATACACTTGTAACTTAGCTTAACCTAAAAACTAAACCACTTCCTAAAGTATGTCCAAATGTCAATACCTCCCCTTTCAAAATAACAATACAACCTAAATGATATCTTAATAATGTCAATACCTCCCCTTCCAAAATAGCAATACAACTTAATGTTATCTTAATAATTCAATGCATTACCAAAAGAGAGCATAAACATGCTTAAGCTCATTCCAAATTAACAAAGAACCTCAAGTTCAATTGTTCGAGTATATTGAGAAATAAACCAATACAATAAATATATTGAAAAAGCTACACCTAGACCATGTAAAATTTAAAACAAATAGTATTTTTATGTCACTCTCCATTGCCCCAAAAATTGATTTTAATAAACTATTTCCACTTTCCCAATGTATGATAACTTAAAAAGTTACAATTACCAACCTAGGAATTCAAAAAAAGGCCCAATGTAAAGTGAATTAAAAAGTTACAATTACGCACATAAGAATTTTAAAAAGATGATTTTACAAATGACTTGTGATGTTACAATTACCAAAGAGATGTTACAATTACTTCATCTGCAATTTTTTTTAATCCCAACCAACCAACATAGCAACACAACCATCTGAGAGCCCTCCTCAACACACAAGGTAACATCACTCATAACGAGCGAGTAATCTGAGGACCTTAGAATTAATGAGGAAAAAAACTCTGGGCACATGATGGAGCTATAAGAAAATAGTGTCTGGGATATTTGCTATCTATTTTACATGCAAACAACCAAGTAGAGCTAGAAACCCACACAGTGTTAGTTCACTGTTAGGCTAAACTTTTCCCAAATTATCTATATTTCCAACTACCCTTTCTAAGTTTTGGGCGGAAACACTTATTTGGCTTCGCTTTTTGTTATTTTTTGTTGTTGCAGAAGAGACGGAGTCTACCTCTTGTGTTGCAAAATGCATTGGAGTCCTCAACTATGGCAACTCATTGGTTGTCGGTTTCCTTGTGCCTTTATTGCTATTAGGATTTACTAGAACATAGGCATGAATTCCCCAGATTCCACATGAAAATGCCATGTCATCTTAACTCAAGAAGGAGAAAAAGGAAGCGCATTTTCGCATAATATACCCTGTCGTTTTAACTCCACTTAGAACACATGCATATAAAAACACATGCATACAAGACATTCAAGAAACTCAAAACTCATTCTTCACTGAGGGTTTTACTTACCGGGGCCTATCTTGTGTGAAGAACTCGGGTTGCAGAAGGGTATTCGTGGACCATAAATAGTTCGAAATTTAGATCTGCAAGGAACAGAGCGAGAAGATACATAAACTTAGACAAAGTTTTTCCCATAACTTGAACAACAAGCTTCCTCCGTTAATGAGACACCCACATCCATTCCTGGACAAGATAATTAACAAATATATTTATATTCAAGAATGTCGAAAGAAATTGACATGGAGTAAATTCTGCGTATAAAAGTGTATTAAGAGAACTAAGGCCTATTCTATGAAAGTAAAATAATTTGGAAATTCAAAAGTCATTGTCGTTGTATAGAAACTTGAAATACCCTTTTAATAATTAGAAAAAAAAATATTAAAACAAGAAAAAGCATAAACCAACATTTTTCTTTACCTGTTTAATTTCAAAACAAAAAATTCTTCAAAGAAAACGCATTGTACATGTGAATATCAAGATCAACCATCAATGGAAACAAGGTCACCCTGAAAATGGATACTGCCAATAAGAGTTTAGCAACAACTTAGAAAATTGCTAGTATATAGACAGACCATGGCAAACAAGTCACTATCTGAATACATGATCCAAGACCACCTTATAATATGATGTTCTATTCGAAGAAAAGATTCAATATCTGAAATACAACAAAAGTAGAGGGAATTGTTGAAGCAGGTTGTGAATAGGTATTTTCTTTTCAATTTTGAATACGCCTTCTCAGCTTCCTACTGAAGAGCTTGCAGGATTTGATGCTTAAATCCACAGTTGCAGATAGTGACATGAAAAATGCAGCCTCATCTACACAAGTTATATGCCTCTAGCCAATTGCACCATAGGCTTGCTGCTGAACCCTACTATTGATTCAGGGGTTTTGAATTATTCTAAGCTATACGAGAATGGCGGTTTAGTGGTCGGGCCAGCTGCGGTGCCCGATTTTTTTAATGGTAGTTTTGCGGAAATTGATGAACGGCTTGCAGAGGGCAAAAGATATGACAACACCCAGACAAGCCTACTAGATTGACACTAACAACAAATTTGCAATAGAAATGAAATTGCACAGAATGAAATCCAGGAGCAGTGGAAAAACAAAGTACCTATGGTATTTTTAGTTCTTTGGCTCTTTGAATCAGAATTCCTGCAACTAGAAACAATGCAACTTGTCTGTGCAAACCCACGTAAACTAAATGTGACCAGTAAACACCATTTATGCAGCAGGGAGGGACAGTCACCATGACAAGATGTTCAACCACCTCCTCCATGAATAGCAAGCTCTCTAATAAATTCAAAATAAATGCCAAACTGAGAAAAAAACACTTCATGTTTCGGACGGGCTCTCTAGAAATCGCCCACGGCACTCCAGAATCGCCGGACAACTGCGGTTCTGACCAACTCAACAGTCACGGCAAAGCCTATGAACAATGCTCAGCAAAGAGGTGGAAAACACGCGAACACTGAAACTTGCAAGCAAAATGAGAGGACTGAGCAAGGCAACGACCGGAAACCTTCAACCATCAACGCTGTCACTTGCGGAGAAGCTCGGCCTTGGTTCTAACCTTTACCTCCAAAACATCCGGAAGCCCCGACTATCAGCATGGATGTTTTACACAGACTCAACTTGAAAACACGCGGAGGACCAGCGGATCACGAAGGAGACACGCGGGGATGGGGGTTAAGTGCCAGGTCCAACCATCAATGCTGTCACTTGCGAAGGAGCCCGGACTGGGTTCTAACATTTACCTCCAAAACATCCGAAAGATTTTCAAAACACGCAGAGGACCACCGGATCGCGAAGAGGACACGCGGAGAACCACCGGATCACGAAGAGGACACGCGGAGGAGCACAGTTGGTCGAATAGACAACGAAATGAACAGCATTTTTCCGAAGAACTTCAAAAAAAAACACTTACAACGTAATTAAATAATAATTAAATGATGTTAATGTTTTTGAATGTTAGCAAGGTTCAACTCTCAAAGTCAAACTACGTTTCTTCATTTTTAAGATAAGAGAATAAAATCCCGCCTAATAAGACACTGACTCTAAAGTCAAGTCAAGCCACCCAAGATCACGGGAATCCGAATTTATCTAACCTTTATAGTGGCCACTGGCGTCTTCTCCATAAAAGAAACGCAGCGTGCAATCTCTTTTCAAGATAAGATTGGCCAGGACACATTGATTTCAATTACACAATGGCCTCTTCCAATAGGAATATCGTTCAGAAATGCAAAATATTTCTCCCCAGTTTGTTGCTCTTACTACTAACATCAGCATGAGGTCAGCTGGATATTCCTACTGAGCTCCAATCAGGAACATGCGGTGGAATCGATCTGATCCGGACAGGAAGTGCTATGGAAGAGAACTTGAACGTGGTTCTGAATTCATTGGTTCATAACGTGAACAAGACTGGCTACAGTACAGTATTTCATCACGTGGAGAAAACGGAGATAAGATGTACGGTCTTGCTCAGTGCAGAGGAGACCTCAATGCCTCTGCTTGTCGGGCATGCGTTTCCAACGCTACAGATCCAACGTCGTATTGTCACGGTTTCAGTTCTGTAAGCGTTATGCTCAATGGATGCTATTTGATATTTCACACTAACAACTTATATCCAGACTTAAATTTATCATTCCAGATTTCAGAGGGATCATGTGGTAACGTCACTAAAACTGAAAGGAGTTCAGATATGGAGTTTGACAATCTTTTGACAAGGGTTGTGGATGATGCTGTGTCCAGTAATGTAGGTTACAGTACAGGAAATGCAAGTGGGGTTTATTCTCTGGCTCAATGTTGGAGAGACCTTACTGTGGATCAGTGCAGTCAATGCCTCAACATTATCTACGTAAAATTGAGCTTCTGTTCGCCCGGAGCTACCGATGGAAGCGCCCTTGCTGACAACTATGACTGCACGATTCGTTTTGCAAAACACAAGTTTTACGGTGATGGTGCTCCTTTGCTCTCACACCCAACTGGAACTGGTCCTTCTCTAGCGCCATCAACGGGTCCGTCAAAGGGCAAGAGATAAGGTAATGTTCTCATACATTTACATTTACATTTGAAGGTAATCTTCTCATACATTTACATTTACAGTAGCACATTCATATAGTTTGTAACTAAATCATATTAATAAGAATTAAATTGTTAAGAAATAGTTATAAAATGAAAGATAGTTTCGAAAAAAAATATTTCTTATATTTTTTAGTTAAATAAGTTTAATTGTGATTGAAGTATCCATGCCTAGTTATATGTTATGACTGAATAATTTATCTATTTATCAACTATCAGTTATTTTTTATATTATTTTATTTTTATCTCACATTCTTAGAGTTATCTGCCAAGAACTATTCATTGTCCATTAATCAACTATGAGTTATCCAGATATTTTTTATATTCTTTTTTTTGTAATTGTTTATTTAGAATTTTGAACTACTATCATATAGCCAATTTACACTTGTCTTGTCCTAGTTTGTATAGAAAAAAAAGCATAAATAAAAGTCCACCCCAAATCTCAAATAACTAGCAACAACCATATTATTAAGATTAATATGTTTGAAATACATATACCTAAAGCTATATATTTGACACATTGATAATGTTTTATTTCCTAAATAATGTGTCAATTACTTGTATCTAGTAGTTAACGTAATATAATACCCACTTAATTTAGAGTTGTTAAGCTCATAGTTAAAGTTAATACATAATCTTAAAGTTAATACATAATCTATGATAATTGGAATTAAGCTAATAGTTTTATCTAATAAGTTATTTTAAAAGTTAAAATAAAGTTATTGTAATAAATATAACAACTCCTTGTCTCTTGACCTAAGAATGGAGTTAGACTAAGCCTAATGTATATTAACTCGACTCCGAACTAGGTGATGTAGTTTAACTGTTACATGAGCTCTACATTAACTAACTTATTGTTCTCAATGCTTGGTCATTGGAGTTTAGGTAATAGCTGTATCTAACAGTTAATCTAACATTACTCCTAATCTCCTTTAAAAAGATTCAAAAACCTAATTATATCTCTACTAAAAACCTAAACATGTAATACTAATGGTATATTATCTAGATGCCCAACTACTAGATGCAAAAGTTGAATTGGAACTAACTCTTACATGGGTGCACATTTGCTAGACTCTTAAATGCATTTGGACTAAGCCTTAAGTGATTAGGGTTTAAGTTAAGCTAATAGTTGTAGAAACATTGCACTTAAGTTAATAGTTGTATCTAATAGTTAAGCTAATAGCTATCTAATATAACTGTGATTAGAGTTGAAGTTAAGATAATAGTTCTAGAGTTGGAGTTAAGTTAATAGTTGTATTTAATAATAAATGAAGTTAAACTGCTAGTTGTATCTAATAATCTAATAGTTGAAGATTAATTTTAATTTTTACAACTATCACTAACTGTACTTATCACATGTTAATTAATTTATTTTTTATTTTTTTGAAATTATTAATTATTAATTTTGGACCATGGCCATAAAATCAATCTCGACAATACACTTGTCTCATTCTCGTTTGATCTTGGACACCGATAGAATCAATTTAGACAGTACACTTTTCTCATTCTAATATATGTTAATTCAATTAGTTACTAAGGATTGTTATTTGGTACAGGACAAAAACAGCCTCATCTACCCTTAATGGTGGGAGTGAGCATTGCTGGTGCGGTTATTCTGGTGGCTTTGGTGGGAGCGGTTGTAATTTAGAAAAGTAAAGTTATTAAGCGCGCTTATAAGAAACAGCTTCCGGGTGAGTTGAGTTTCTTATTCCTTTATATATAAACTAAATAACGAAAAATGTGCTTTCTTTTTAGTCATGTTTTCAAACGAATGAAGTCAAATCTCCTTTATTTACAAATCTGGTTGAGTAATGCCAAAATACATTTTACAGATTCTCAGTGTTAGTCCATGTTGAAACGCCCAATCACCTTGAGATTTCTTCTTTTATTTTGTGTACTTTTAATATCAAATATTGCTCAAACCCTGAAATCAATCATTTTTTCGAAATCAATCACTTTAACAATATAGAATGGAGATTTCTAATTTTATTCTAATTTTTTGAGGGAATTTGATGTGTGTGTGTTTTGTAAAATTGGAATTTAAGTGATTTAATAGAGATTTTGATGGTAAAAATGGATCCAACATCTTTAAAAACTCATTGTATACCCAACATTCGAGAACTTGATAACTATAAACTGAATTTGAAAATTTCAACAAAAATTTCAAAATCATATTTCACCCAAATCATAAAAATCTTAAAATAGACATATAAATTTAACTAATAAAATTAAATAAAAGATAATTATATCAATCACTCCAACAATAAAAAAAACAATAAATATAAACAAAAACTAATTATATCAATCATTCCAAGAATACAGATAGAATGAAAATTAATGATAACCCAGAATACAGATAGAATGAAAATTAATTATACCAATTAGATAACTAGTAAAAATGAACAAAAGGTAATGATATCAATCACTTTAACAGTACAGATAATTGGTAAAAATAAACAAAAAAAAAGTAGTTATATACCTAAGAGAACAAATAACTAGTAAAATATAAATAAAACAAAATTATATAAATGACTTTATTTATCTTCACCAATATATAAAATTAAACAAAAGATAATTATATCAATCACTCCAACAATTAAAAAAACAATAAATATAAACAAAAACTAGTTATACCAATCATTCCAAGAATACAGATAGAATGAAAATTAATTATATCAATTAGATAACTAGTAAAAATGAACAAAAGGTAATGATATCAGTCACTTCAACAGTACAGATAACTAGTAAAAATAAACAAAAAAAAAAGTAGTTATATACCTAAGAGAACAAATAACCAGTAAAAAATAAATAAAACAAAATTATAGAAATGACTTTATTTATCTTCACCAATATATTTATATAGGTGAGTAATATTCAATAATATGATATTTATATAAAATGCAAATTCAAAATTAAATATTCAAGTTTTAGATATGTTCTTTATAAGTAACTACAATTTTCTATGTCTCAATCATTGCTTTACAATATTTAAAAATATACATTTTCCTTAGTTTTCATAAGGATTTACAAATTATATTTTTTGTTTTTTTTTTCGTTTCAATTTTATTTTATTAACTGATTTTAAATTCCCTAGGGTAAGGTTCAAATGGTTCAAATTACATTTTAAATTCTCTAAGTTTCAAATAGTTCAAATTGCATTAAAATCATATAGATGAGTTAAAGGGAATAGTTCTCTTTCCTGGACCAAATTCGTTGAATCATGGGTGCTCTTCACCCTATCAAAGGGGTAATTAAGTGAAGAAACTAGTAATGCTAGTTGGCTCTAGTTAACTTAGAAGCTATGACAACGCTATTTACAAATACAAAACTAAGAAGTTTTACAAATACAAAACTAAGAGGTTTAAATGCATATGCATACTTTTTTAGTGTGACTCATTAGGGATTACTAAGTCCTTGTACCATCTAGGATTTTTATTATTATTTTTAATCATGAAAAACTAGTTTGAAACCAAATTGAGGAAATTATAATAAATGGAAAAGGATAAACTATTAAAAAATCTTCTTTTTACATATACGATAAAGGTATGCAAGATAAAAGTATGAAGTAACCAAACCTAATTACTTCCATATTTTGCATAATGTCATCAATCAAATAAAGGATATGGAAGATAGGGGATGGTGTAGTCACCCCTCTACACTTCACATAACCCACATTTCTCAAGATTTCTATGCAAACAAAAAGGGAAGGGAAGGAAACAATGTTATCAGAACCGGACCGGTCATCGAACCGACGAAGCCCAAAATGTGAACCGGACCGGAAACCGGACCGGAACCGGGAAAAAAACCGGGTAAAAAATCGGCTGACTAAAAAATACATAAAATATTCATATTTTGTAAAAAACATATATATTCATGTGCATACATATGAATCCAAACCATTAATACAAAAATATGCAAAGTTTCTCATATATATAGCAAATATGGGTGCAAATATCCAAAGTAACACCTAGTGCAATACATCTCTGAGGTTCTGAACCAAAGTACATTAACAAAGAGGCCCCAAAGTACATCAACAAAGTTTTATTTTCTGGTTTTTAAAAAAAAATTGAGTTTCCCAAGTCCCCAGTCCAGACCGGCCTTTTCATTATCATTTATCTATGTGTAACAACATATTCATAGTTTCATCATTGCAATCTATATATCCCACTGTGTAATGACTAATCACTAGCACATTATATCACTATGTAGTAACTAATTACTAAGAATCATTACAGATCTGATCACTGTCTAAACATCATTGATTCATCAATATGCATACTACTGTGTAACATGCTAGGCATCTGATCACTTCACTGTGTAATATTATAGGCATCATCTAACATCTAGGTAAACTGACCAAAGTACATCAGAGGCTCCAAAGTACATCAGCAAAGTTTTATTTTCTGGTTTTTTTTTTAAAATTTGAGTTTCCTGAATCCCCAGTCCAGACCGGCCGGTTCAGGCCGGTTCTGGCCGGTTCAGGCCGGTTCCGGCCGGTTCCATACCCGGTCTGGAAAAAAAAACGGTTTTTTCAAAAAAATTTGCTGACCGGACCGGCCAACCCTGTAAACCGGTCAGACCGGCCGGTTTTGCCGGTTCCGGTCCGGTTCTGATAACACTGGAAGGAAATGAATCCAAGAGTAAACGCATGGGACGTAATTGATTTTGGAAGATACAACCACTTCCTTATATCACGATGAATACACGTCAACAATGGCATTGACACATGTGTGAAACTACCAACAAGAAGGTGTTCACCAAAAAATAAATAATAATTTAAAAAATTGCAAAGAAAGGATGATAACAATCGGGCATGTAACCAAACCAAGTGTAACTAAATCTTAAATGGGAAAGGCATAAAAGGAAAAAGTTGAGTTGTTAGAGGAGGTACTTCAAATCACAACAAGCCAATAGCAGGGAAACATGCTAGTCTGAAGTGGATTGTTGTATAATTTTACATCTATTTTGGTACTTTATTGGTGGAAAAATTTGAGATATTAGCTTATAGGGTTCAACTTATGGGAAAGTATCGCTTTGGTGATTTGGGGTCTAAGAACTTATGGATATCGTTTGAGGCCTCAATTAGAGGAAATTTCAACTCAAAATGGGCCTCCTAAAATGAACTAATAAAATAATAGTTAAAATAATAAAATAATATTTATTAATTTTGGAGGAAGAAAAGAAAAAAACTACTTTTTTGTTTGTATTTTTGACATATCTCCCTGTGTTTTTACTCAAATTTCGATCGGGAGAGCTCGTTGGATGCGGAATTTAATTCCGCATCCAACGAGCTCTCCCGATCGAAATTTGAGTAAAAACATGGGGAGATATGTCAAAAATACAAACAAAACAAAGTAGTTTTTTTTATGATACCTATCCCCAAATTTATATTAAAAAAGTGTTTAAGACCTATACGGTATTTCAAATTTAAAGCAATTTCATTGGCTAACACATGATGACATGGAATTTGAATAAAAGTTAAAAGGCCCATTTTGAGTTGAAATTTCCTCTAATTATATGACTATTTTTTGGAACAACACTTTGCAATATAGCTCTCAATCTCTTAACCTATTCTACACATTGATAGTTTTCCAACAGTGCAAAAAATCACCTCAATCAAAGTTGGTATATGGAAGTTACACCTTTAACAAGTTGACCTATCATGTTGGATTCCATGAAATAGAGTGGACTATTGGGCATGTGTTGTAGTCTTTGTTTTTTGTCCATTTTGTGCTTTTTCAACCCATTGTAAACTAATTTTGATTATGTAATTATAGTTGTAATCTAATCCAAGTCAACGGATTAGGGTTTTGGATGCTATAATATCGTATTCTAAATGATGAAGATAATACATTGATATAGAGAGAGGACCAACTCTCAGTTAGGCTAGTTTTCCTAGTTAAAGGTTTATAGGGTAAACCTCTATGTACTTTGTGTACATATTCCATTATTGTTTCTTATGCTTTAGATTCTTTTGGAATTGATTTAGGCTTACATAGGTTGATCAAATTCTTCAGATAAGGGCTTATTAGGTAAGTCTCTATGTACTTTGTGTGTATGTCATTTTTGTTTCTTATGTTTTAGATTCTGTTGGCATTGATTTTCTTACCTAGGTTTATCAAATTCTTCATGGATGCCATATCAACTCACATTACTCACCCATGTGGAGCTAGTCATGTGTGGACATTCATGAAGATTCTAAAGGTTCCAAAACACCAACAATAATTGGGTTTTGAGCTATGTGAAACCCTAACCCTAACCCGAGAGGGCTATTAAGAAATATTAAATATTTGGTCACTAGATAAGGGAGGGATTCCATACTTATTGTATTGTTGATTGCTCCATAGTTGAGGAAAATATATAAGAGTGGGATGTTGAAGAAAATAGAAGATCCTACAACAACCATACTAGCAATAGAATCCATGGAAACTCCATAGTGAGCGCCCCTTTCTTTGTATTTTCACTTCATAACTAAGAAGAAAATACCAGAGCTAATGACTCACCTTCTAGTGGATTTTTTCCTATATTGGGTTTCTAAGAGTACATATTGTGTTCTTTGTGTGGATGGTGTGTTATCTTCTTTGCTTCTTTCATTTTAATTTCAGTATATTTTAGTATTTCGTGCATTGAAAAATTAAATTTGGAGATATAAAGTAATACAATGATCAAGAAGGAATTTTAATATTTTATAGATTTGTTATGGAAAACTATTCCAATGGAATATTCAAAGCAGTTTACAAATCTCAAACTAACAAAACAATTAGGAAAGTTGAATTTTGGTAAATAGAAAGAGTTAAGTGAGAAAGTGTAATAGGGGAGATTTGAGGCCACGATATGGAAATTCAAAGCTTGATTGCAATTTTTTGTAAGAATTTCTAACTTTTTAGAAGTAGAAGAAAAATGATTATAATACGTGTATCTATTATAGATCATCGATCAATATATTAGATTTTATTTCTTCTAAATGATTCTCTAGTTAAAAAGAATATGTATTATATAGAATTTTATGTGTGTGATTGATGTTTTGTTTTATTAATCATTTTCCTTGAGTAAGTATAGAATATTGAAAATAAAAACAAACGTTGTCATAATCCATAATGAGTTAAGTTGATAATTCTAGAATGCCCATTGATATATATAATTTTAATATCAAAGAACTTTTAATTAGTAATACAAAATTAATGTTGATGACCAACCTTGGGTATTCTTTGAGTAGAAAGGTATTATTACTATGATTGATAAATAATAGAGATCCAAAAACTATAGCCAGTGAAAATATTCAAACTACCACAAGAAGGAAGGAGAGAGTAGTGTCACAACTTGTTTTTAGAGAGAAACCAAGAAACCCTAGGGTGAGAAGAGAGGTAGATAAAATAATGGGTAAATACCACTATATTAATTATGGTTTAGAGTTGATTAAGTTAATCTATGGATATAGGTTAATTATAGTATTTTCATTAAGTATCACCATCAATCAATTGTTAACATCAAAATATTACAGGAAATTACATGACCTAGGGTTGATTCACCATCATTCCTTTGATAAGGTAATTAACCTAAGTCTTGAAGAAGAAATAAAAGAGAAAAAGGAAATATATAACCTAGATGAACATCATTGTAGGCATTGAAGCTTCTTGGTATGAATATGAGAGTTGTGATAGGAATCTAAGAGAGTGTTCAACCTCCTAAATGAACTTGTACATGCATTTAATCTCACACTACAAATATACTTGTACCATATCTCTCCATTATAATGTACTATGTAACACTATATCTACAATACACAATAATGTAACAATGAAGTGTTCAATGGTGAGCTAAGGTTCCTTTCAAGAGGTTGAGATATCCCTTTTCCATAGTTGTCCTAGAACCTCCTTTGAGGTGGAGGAGTTTGATTGCTGAAGGTATGAGAGGACAAAGAAACAAGCCTTCACGATTGTAACCAAAATAACAAGATATCCTTATAGAGGAATTGGAGAAGGAAAGAAATGAGTAGGCTAATATCATGGAAGAAGAGTTTAGAAGCTAGATAAAGATTTGACACCAATTGAATTGTGTACCTACAATAAAGGGTTTCAAAGATAGAAGATTAGAAAATTTCAAGAGATGGCTTACAAAGAGGAACAAAGAAGCATAAATAAGCAAGCAAATGACCTAAAGCTATAAATGAATGTTAAACTAAACCCTATAGAGAATTATGTGCACATAAATACATGATTTTTTATATGCTATAATTCTAAGAGGTCATCCCACATGAAATTTCCCAAATGCATGCTCTCTATTCTAGGTGCTATGATACACAGTTGTGATACTATGTAGAAAGTCATAGTTATCTAAGTTCCTTGAGACTAAGAAAGTCTAAGGAAGGTTTAACTCATTTAATCCACTAAATAGAAACCAAAATGGTTTTGGATATTAAGGACTAGTAATGACTTATACCAAGTAGCTATGGACACAATCATGGTCTTGTGCCCCAAATTAGAGCCATAGATTAAGGAGCTACACAAAATGAGTGCTTTAAAGGATCAAAGTGAACCAAGCTAGTGGATAAAGGCCAATATGGGAGAGAAAAAGGTGGTGAAGGACCCTACCTAATCAATAGACATCGCTAAGAAGTTACACATCTAATATAAGATATGGGGGATGGAAGGAATGTGATCCAATATATAATTATGGTAGAGAAGCATCGATGGCATTTCCAGGTGGGTCATGTAAAAAATTATAAGTGAAGTAGGTCACATTCTCATACTCTGCATAGTTAAGTGTATTTGAGCACTAAAGTGATCCATACATTATGTTATCCCCTTAGATGTTCCAGGCTATTGTGGACACCGGGTATTCACTTAGTGAATTCATGTCATAGCTCCTTCGTTCATGGGATATTAAAGAATACCCCTAATTTCACAAGATATTGATAGTTACTNTTTTTTTGAGCCCCCCTCCCAATACATATTTCAAATTTAAAACCCTTATTTTTACAATATATTCCTTATTTTTACTAGAAGCCCCTTTTTATACCCCCCAATACCTAGAAACCCCCCATAGCATATTCCCAACCCCCCAATACCTACAATATATTGACCTTTTCATAATTAAGAACCCCCCCTTTATGAATGAACGTGATAAGATATTGCTCATCTAGGTGAATCCCCCATGATTGTAGAACTATGCCAAAGCATGATGTAGCTCAATTATTTTAGATTTAGAGCTCAATCTCTTTAAAACAAGGCTTTCTTGATTTTATTTTAAATATTATTGATGTACAAGACAAAGGATGAGTTGAATTAGTATTGCTATCTTTTTACTATTTTAAACACTTTTAAATCTATCATTAGAAACACATAACAACAAGAATACACAGAACACAATTTTAACGTGGAATCCCAATAGGGTAAACCACCAATACATCCTATTACTGCAAAATTGTTATTTACAAAGATTTTCTCCTACTACTACAGACAAGGATGGTATTACACCCTTTTTACCAATACCAATTGGAAGGAGGCTACGACCCCTTGTTTTATCAGCTACAACTGAAAAGATGCTACAACACCCTATTTACCAATGCCAATTGGAAGGAGGCTACAACCCCCTGGTTTATCAGCTACAACTGAAAGGATGCTATGACACCCTATTTACCATATACCACTAGAAGGAGGCTATGACCCCCTATTTTATCAGCTGCTATTGAAAGGATGATACTACACCCTATTTACCAGCTACCATTGGAAGGAGTCTATGACCCCTTGTTTTTTCAGCTATGACTGATAGGATGCTCCTACACCCTATTTACCATCTTCTTTTGGAAGGAGGAAACAACCCCCTATAGGCATGTTTCATGCCCTAGCTCCACCCTGCCACCCTAATATGTTTCTCATGATTTCTCTCACACTTAATTATGTAACACCCACTGGTCTCTAATTCTGATCATGCAATTTGAACTACAGAGACATATTCCTTCTTACTCGGGTTGTTGCTTAAATAATTCTCACCGTTTAAGATTCTTTCAACAGTTGCATCTCTTCAAACTGAACAAACATACCTTCACTGTTGCGCCCTTTCAGATATGAAGATCACAACTTTTAGAATGTCCTTTCACGTTCTTCCATTGATCCTGCACCTCAGAGATCATTTCGCAACTTGGAAACCATTTCTGCACCTCTGTCCAACGTTTGGAGGTGCTTCCGCACTACCAAACTTCTTTGTGTGGGATCAACTTCCCGATCCAATCAGATTCGTTGATCTTATATCAATCTGGACCGTCGATCTAACTATCGATTTCTGCCTCAAAATCGCCTTTCCACACCAAGAATTCCTCATCAATGATTCCCCACTGTTGATCTTCATAGGGAGTTTTCCTGACTGTCGATCTCCATATTACGGGATGCAGGATGTTGACTATCCACTTTTTCCTTTCCGTGAAATCCTTTCCGCAAGCTTCTTTTCGCAAGCTTCTTTTTGCAAGATCCTTTCCGCAAGATCCTTTCTGCAATTCTTCTTCCACACCGTTGATTTGTTTTAGCAGAACTAACTTTAGTCATCTAATCTCTCTAGATTGCAGGATGCGGGATGCAGAATTAGACTTTCCTATTTTGGACTTCCGCAATTTTATTCCACAACTTTGTTTACACATTACGGATTGCGGGATGAGGGATGCAAAATCACACTTTCCTATTTTGGACTTCCGCACTTTTCTTCCGCAACTTTGTTTCCGCATTGTATATTGTGGGATGCAGGATGCAGAATCACACTTTCCTATTTCGGACTTCTACAATTTCCTTCCGCAACTTTTTTTCGCATTTTATTGAACCGTTGATTTCCTTGCGGATTTACACCTGACTATATATCTTGATATTTTGTGGAACTTTGGATTTTCCACCTAACTTATGTAAACTTGAACTTCATCATTAGATCTAGTGCGGGTCTACATTCTATCTTTGCGGATTATACAAAAACTGATCCTCATTCATCGGATCTACATTCTGTCTTTGCGGATTATACAAAATTAATCCTCATTCATCAAATCTCATGCAGATAACTATGTCACCTCATCATCGTGCCATGTCATCACGACCTTAGCATTTCACTAAATACATCATCATGAGGACACCATTGTATTCCATGTCATGATATGTGTCATGCCACATCCTTAACTATGTCGTGCCATCTCATTACTACCTTAGTCTTTCACTAAGTTTGTCCTGCCATCATATCCACTGGTTATTCCTTTGTCATTTGTGAACACCTTTGACATCAATGACAACTATAACCCAAATTTGCCAACAATCTCCCCTTTTGGAATTAATGGAAACCTCCAAACATTCTCCCCCTTTGGCAACAATGACAAAGGATAACCTGTTATGCCAATGTTGTACGTATTTTGATATAGGATTTCCTGTTTTTCTACTTTTTGACAACTCCCCCTATCATCATATCTCCCATTTGTTAACTGAATTGTATTATTTAACCAATGTATTGTCATTTATCTTAAACTTCCTTTCTTGCATGATAGCTTAACTGATAGATCCATGGACTCCCCATGTCACTGTACTTCTTCTCCTTTGTCAAGATTTTTGTGACAGAGTCTACACTCAACATTTTTTCAACACTCTTCCATTTTCTTTTCTAGGATACATGTTTCCCTTTTTAAAAACTTTGTTCCTGCTGCCATATCTAATGGTCTATTCTGCATGTAAGTTAATAGGATTCTTCTTTTACCAGAATTCCTTAAGCCTGTTCATTTAGATCTTCATAGAAAAACCTAGCATATACTGCTAGATTCTTTTGGATTTTAGATCTATATTATCAATTGTCCAGAGACCCATAACTTCATATCCTCAACACATAGATTACTTCATTTTATTACATAGTTTCTCTAGTCTCACTATCTCAGACACAAAGACTCATAACCTCAAACTTTTTCTTTTTCAATGCTGAACTCATCTTGCTACCTTATCAATAGAATGAATTTTTATTTTTAGACTTGAGTTTTCTTCTACTATCAACAATTTTTATGTGTCATGACTTCAAATACTAAGTGAACATAATCATCTTTATCTTCTATTTGATTGCAAACATCATGGTCTTCATGACTCTCACATTTTGTTGTTCTCACATTACTTTATACTTTCTCTTATGTCATCCATACACCAACCTTGATCACCCACCGTCTTTGAAGAAGATAGATTTCAATATACTTCAACATTAGACAACAATTGAGTTTTTTCTTACATACCGATTGGAATTTTCTGACTTTAACTCTCCCTGAGTATAAGATCCCTTCTAATGTTATTTTTAGGGTTTTCTTTAAATCGCGAAAGATGTTTTTTAGAAAACAATCCCACAATCATCACTACATCCTTCTTCATCTCTTTCATCCTTATCTATATAGGGGTATTCTTCTACATCACTAAGTAGCTTTCCCTCATGATGAGTGTCATTTTTATCTATGACCTCATTATTATGAACATACACTAGAGATACTTCATTAATGACTGAAATTTGTGTTTCTTCTGAAGCTTCTAACTCTTTCATCCACACCTTTTCAGGAGGTGTACTATTTACTTGTTCTTCACCATGCTCTGCGTTGGTGTCCTGTTCCCTTTTCATCCTTTGATTTTCTCCCCTGACTTTGCAGTCAACCACCTTGTGACCAAACTTATGGCAGTAATGAGAATAACCATGAAATTTTTCTTTATCCACAGGGAGTCTTTGGTCTCTCTATTTCCAAACTTCCATTTTCTTACATTGTCTCTGAACTTCTACTGGAGCATCACATTTCAGTTTACAATTCCTAGCCAAGTGTCCAAATTTATTACATTTGCAACACTCTATATCAAACCTTTGGAGAAATCCAAATTGGTTATGACTCCTTACCTACGGCTTTTTAATTGCATCCTTCTTGTACTCATGAACTTTTTCATAAACCTTGCATTTCATGGCTTTATGACCAAAGTTATTACAGGAATAACAATGACCCATAAATATTTTCTGATTTCTATTTATTACTTGTCTCTTGAGCTCCTCATGAGTTTTTTCTTTGTCATGAAAAGATAAAGCATATTATTTGCACTTTTCCCTTTTAATAGGACTCTTCAGTACTTCAGCATAGATCTTTCTGCTTCCTCTCTGATTAGTGAGTGGAAAACTTTATGGATTCTTTAGGCTTTAATGAACCCTAAACCAGATCTATCACTGGATGATCTTTGACTATTCAGAATGTCATCCAAAATATTTGAGTTGTTTTTAAACTTAGATTTGATGAATTTTTCATCAACCCCTTCTCTAAGTCGAGCAATTTCTTTCTCAATTTTTTTAGAATCTTGAATTCTCTTCTTGAGAAGAACTACTAGATCTTCCTCACTCTTCTTAGCCTCTTGAAGTTGGTTTCTCAAATCAGTAATAATTTGATTTGTCTCTTCTTGGTATTTAGACATATTCTCTTTCAAAACTTTGTTTCTTTTCCTACATCTTTCAATTTCATCTACAGCAGACATGTATTCATCTTCTATGTCCACTTATGATTCCTCATCTGAGTTTGTTGTTCCTAAAAACAAGATTTCATTATCTTGGACTTCCGTAAAATCACACTTTCCTATTTTGGACTTCTGCAATTTTCTTCTACAACTTTGTTTCCGCATTGCGGATTGTAAGATGCAGGATGCGGAATAACACTTTCCTATTTTGGACTTCCGCAATTTCCTTCTACAACATTGTTTCCACATTGTATATTGCGGAATGCGGGATGCGAAATCACACTTTCCTATTTTTAACTTTCGCAATTTTCTTCTGCAACTTTGTTTCCGCATTGCAGGATGCGGGATGCAGAATCACACTTTCCTATTTTGGACTTCCGTAATTTCCTTCTGCAAATTTGTTTCTGCATTTTCCTAGATCGTTGATTCCCTTGTGGATTTACCCCTGGCCGTCTATCTTGATCTTTTACAGAAATTTGGATTTTTTTCCTAACTTATGTAAACTTGAACTTCACCGTCATATCTAGTGTGGGTCGCTCCCTGACCGTTTATTGTAGAACTAATGCCCCTTGGCCGTTTATTGTAGAACTAATGCGGATCTACATTTTGTCTTTGCAGATTATACAAAAACTGATCCTCATTCATTGGATCTCATGCAAATAACTATGTCACCTCATCATCATGCCATGTCATCACTACCTTAGTCTTTCATTGAGTACATCATCATGAGGACACCATCATATTCCATGTCATGATATGTGTCATGCCACATCCTTAACTATGTCATGTCATCTCATTACTACCTTAGTCTTTCACTAAGTTTGTCCTACCATCATATCCACTAGTTATTCCTTCGTAATTCATGAACACCTTTGACATCAATGAAAACTATAACCCAAATTCGCCAACATGGGGGACACACCTAGAGGTTATATTCCACTTACTACTGCATGTGCATGCATGATTTTATGTGCTTATGGGAGCAATCCCTACATTGTAGGATCCCACTCTGAGTGCCACCAGCAGCCTCCATCAGTTGGTTGTGGTAGTTAAGTAGTTATGTTGAGTTAAACTCCAGTTACAATTAGTTAGATCACTTTCAATTAGCCTAGTGCCAATTTTACATGCATGAAGGGAGTGTGGCAGCTTTTTCCCACCTACCTTATCAGTTAACTGATCGTAGACTGATTTAGAAATTTAGAGCCAGAATAGTGAGTTTCGGCTGTGATTTAGACACACTAAGTTAGCTCTTCAGTCAACTTGACCTAGATTTGATTTTTAAGCAGAAAACTGCATAACCCCCCACTGAAAAAATTGACCTGCTAAGGGTTTTGAGTTTTTCTGAATTCTAACTTCACAAACGGATAGATCGGGTCCCACACAGCCTAAATCAACCCCAACGCTATCCAATTGCTTGAATATTTGACCTAGATTTGAAAAATTGATTGAAACAGCCCTAGCGCCCTCACTGAAAACGTGACTTTTTTTGAGATCTGACAAGATAGACAGATAGATCAGGGCCCAAGCACTCCAAAACACCCCTAATGCTGAGCTAGTCTTCTCGATTTTCCCTAGATCTGAAAAATTGGTTTTCAGCCTCCTAGCCCCCTTCACTAGATTTTGACTTTTCTAGATCTGATTTTTCTACTGGTTTTTTTATTTGGGCTTGTAGATCATGTCACCTTGACCTCTTTTCTCCCTCAAAGCTGAGCCATTAGCCTCCAGGTGACCCTAGAGCTTTCGATCTGTCCTTCTAAGCCCTAGCACTAGCCCTCCATAGAGCTGATTTTCCTGTACCTTAGCTTTTTCGGACCAATTACTTTCTGGGTTGGTAGATCAAGGAGTATCCCAGGTGGGTTCTCTGAAACGTTGGTCTACTGCTGACTCCATTGCCGAATGCACACAAGGCACTGATATCCTAGCTAGCGCTAGCCCCATATTGACCTCATTCTTACTCCTTTTGCCAACACCTACAGATAACTCAAGTCATCTATCCTTCAATGATTTTGTCCCCTTGGTACTAGGCAGTCCCAACTCTTTTCTTGCTCACCCTGTCACAGTTACGTTTTCCAAGACAATGGTCATCTCCACCAGTTGCTAGTACCTAAACCCTAGAGCTAGGGTTTCCATTTACCTTGCACCTTAAGTACCCTGAAGCCCCATCTGATCTTTTGGTGTCTAGGTCCGAACTCTCCTGTCGGGAGAAAATCCGAGTCTCCCCCATTGTTGTCTTGGACTAGGATAACATAAAGTGAAGGTTGCCTTGACTGGTGTGACAACCATCCATTTGGGAGTCTTGGAAGTCATGGTTCCACCCCTTACTTGCTTTCCCCTCTACCATCCATCCTGGATCCACCCCACACAGGCAACTACAAGGCGAGTGATAACATTTTGGCGCCATTGCCGGGGAGGTAGAGGCCTACCTTGGTTCAACATACCTCACCTTTCCCTATGACATATCTTTTTCAATGAATTACTTGTGTGGTTCACTTGGCGACTCCACCTTGCGAATCCACTGAGGATCGTAGCCAACATATTAATCTTAAGTTCTGAGAACATCTCATAAATCACAATGAACTCGAATTTATTCGTCCAATTTTTCAATGAAATCAAGGAAAATCCAAACAAGCTTAAAAGGAAAATTCTATCTCGTTTGGATTTCTCTGAAATCTATGAGACACCTCATCCTATGCCAAAAAGATGCTTTAAAGGGTTGCCTCGTTTCTTTGCAAATTCAACCAAATTGATTGAAAGACACTTGGATGCTTGTTGGTTTTATATGGACTCCATGGGCACAGAACATGAATATGTCTATATGCGAGCCCTTTGTGAATGCTTAGGAGGTAACGTCGATTATTGGTTATACACGTTAGCACCAGGATCCATCACCGGATATGACATGTTTACCGATTTATTAAGAAAAGAATGGGGTGAAAGCATTGATGAATCCATAAATTCAAATAATGATTGTGTTGTTGAAGATCAGTCTGATAAAGATAATTAGCATAACCATAATGAGATAACTGACGATATTCCTCATCAAATTGATTCCACCTCTCTTGATCCAACAGTGGACATGCCTTTGAATGACTCTTCGATGCAAAAGAGTGACAATGATCAAATCTCGACCCTTTAGAATTATGACCTTTATATTGACATAGAAGGGGAACTTATTAAAATATTGTCATCATTAGCTCAGGAGGGCACAAATAAAGAAGGAGAGCAAAATGATCACTATCAAGAAACATCTTTAGTTGAGCCTTCCATAGGTGAGGTCATTAAAGAGTTTTTAAAAGAGCAACTCCATAGTCATTGCCTAATTAACAATAATTTGAGTCATTATCCGGCCTATTTGAATCTTGATTCAGACCTTGATCATATCACCGCAGAAGAAGAAAAGGTTGAAATTAGTCAAACTTCTATTGAAGAACAATCTTGTGGTCATAGTGTGATTGAAGAGCATGCCTGTAAGAGGGATAGGGAAACTGAAACTGAACTTGTTGGTGTTATTCCTTATCTAGAGCCTAAAGAAAAACAATCATGTGATAATACGATTGTAAGTGAACTTGGTCAAGAGCATTGCAATGGGGATCCTTGTCCTGATAGTATTAGTGGAATTCTTCATCCAATCCTTAATTAGAATATGTTGGTTCAATGTGCGGATACTAACCTTGTTTCGAATCTTGAAATCACTCCTCGAATTAATTTAAAATCTCTTTCCTATCATTAAATTCTGAGATCAATTATTCCAAGTCTGGGAGAAAATTTTCAATCCACCCTCCCATCCCAACTCTTCAAGTCTTCTTGTATGGGTTTGTCATTTAATCAAGTTGTTACTTTCGAAATTTTGAATCAGGAGTTTAAGCATTATCACGTAATTGGGGAAAATGCACTTCATGTCTCTTCTCAATCATCCTTAATGAATAAATTTTTTTAGTTTGTAAACTTGTATTATGGATGGCTGGAGAAGGTGTATAAAGATCAATTTCATCTTTTCTCCATTTTTAAACAACAAATGGGCTTAATCTCATTCACAATTTCATTACATTACAACTTGTCCCCATTTGATTTTCCCACTTCTTCTGGAGAGAATAGAATTGAATGTCCTAGTAAGGTAGAGGAGAAAACAAAGAACTATTTGGAGTGGCCGAGTCATGAAACATATTGTCTTCCTCCATCAAGAACGGACTTGCATACCTTTTATGATCCTATCAGCATCTTGATAGATGAGTTTTTAGAAAGTAAATCTCATCCCTGGCATGACTTCATTTCTCTTTATCCATACTTTTCTTCGATTTTCAAACAACAAGTTATAATGGATTCAATTTTCATTCAGATTACTTACAAGCCATCTTCGATTTGTTGTATCATTGGCTGCAAAGAAATATCAATAGATTCGTTCAGCAAGTGGTTACATTGGATTTATGATTTTACCTAACACTTGTCCAAACTGGTTAGGGTAGAGTAGGTAGGACCTAAATAAGCCTTTCCCGGCAGTAGTGTAGAATCTTGCATCTTTGCCTAAAGCTCGTCTTTGAAGCTCTTAGTGTAATTATGTTTTCCTGCAAAATAAAAAATCAAATTTTTATTGAAATTTATGGTTATAGATTAGATTTATTTTCTGCTTTTCAGTTTCATGCATCTTTACTTTCAGTATTTTATATATTATCCACATATTGTTCTGACAACTGGTCTGTGAGTTTGGTATAGCTCTGGACATGTTGCAGGTAGTCAGGTACATTTTTGGTAGCGATTGCAGAGTTGGATGGACTGATCGAGGATGTGAGGAGCAGAGTGCGGGGACCAGAGATTCTGAGATTCTCAAGCGCTCTTTTCAGTAGAGCACCTGTCCTAGCTGGACCCAAATGTTATCACATATATAGTAGCCAGGATACCACATTGTATTTTTCAGACACAATACATTTCTCAGCCAGATCTCTTACATGTGAGATGCTGAGATGAGCAGTTTTGATGGATCATTATTATGTTAGTGGACTATTGTACTCTCCCATGTCAGGACTGAGTCTCAGGACACTCATATTTGAGGACCGATGTAGCCATTTATGTCATTTCAGAGCAGTCATTGATGCCTAGTGTTATATCAGTACTTTCTCATTGGATAGATGGTGTATCAGATGGATTATATTGCATGCTTATGACTCAACTTTTATTATTGTGTTATGGTTATCATTGCTCTTATACTGATTTTTGTGACATGTATTAACTTGTGGTATCATGATCTGGCGGTCATAATTATATGGACTTGGTTGTATCTTGTACTATGTATTGATGTCCTTACTTAGTCTTGGAAGTTCTTGATCTATACTCATTGGTTTTACCCTCCTTAGGGAGAATAGAGGTAGTCATTCCCACCATTGTTTTGGCTTGCTAGTGTTGACTTCATCTTTTATTGTTTCCACCCATCCATTACCTTCCATTTTAGTTTTCAACCCGACTGACTTCTTGACTTATGGCATGGAGGATCTTTCTCCCCGCTAGAAATTTTGATGGACAAGCCTCCCTGTTATATTTGTGTCTCGGCTCTGAGTTGGTGAATGAACTTTCCTTTGGTAAGTTGGATTGTATGCCTAAATCATTCTGGTCATTTGTCCCGATGTTTAGCACTGTGCAGAACTCCCCCTAGTCACTTGAGATGTTGTTGGCTAAAACTAAAAGCTAATGTACTGCTTAAATTGGAAATATTGAATATGCGCCCATGGAAAATGAAAATTATAAAACTGTGTTTCTTAACATATGTAAAAAGGGCAAGAGCAATGAAATGCTAAAATACTCCTTGAAGAGTATAAAAAAAGGTCTAAAAAGGAAATGGTTAAAAATATGCTATATCAAAAAATTGTTGACCTTATTAAAATAAATATGTCCCGGATGAAAGCTGCGATTAGCTGTGCTTTTAAGCACTGGTGAAGTCCCAAAAGGGTCATATAGGCCAAAAAGGCCATGGAATAAAATGATGATCCTAATGAACTTGGATCAAGCTTGATGTAGACATGATGCCTAAGTTGAATTAGCACTCTCTAAACAACTCACCCATTTGTGAGGCACTGCCATTCCATGTGTTGTTGTTTGTCCGACATTGGTTATAGTAAGTTTTCCCTTTCCTTATCCAAAGTGTCATGATGTTGAGTAGGAAGTCATCCTTTGCCTTAGCCTTGTCATTTTCACCCTTCACCCTTCACTAGCAAATTGGCTACAACTATGAAGTGAGTATAGTCTTGAAAGTCTGAGTCTGAGTCTAAGTCATAATAAATAAAGCCTTATATATGTATTGGTTGATGTACCGCCAGTGAAATGAATGCTACTTGTTGTGATTGTTACTTGAATGAGTTGTAGAACATGTCTTAACCGTTTAACACTTGCAGCAGATGAATGATAGTCTGAGTTATTATTGGTGTCTGATCATTTACAGATGGTCATATTGTTTATTGGATATTATTGATGATCAGATAGAGACCTATGAGGGGTATGAGTATACACCTCAGATGGATTTGGACTCTCTGATTCTAATGAGGCAGTTTATTTCCAATTTCGGGCACTTATAGATGTGATTAGGCTCATTTTGCCTTTCTGATGCAGTTTTTCTTCACAGATTGATATGTCTGAGCAAGGAGATGTTTTAGTTGGATATCCTAGGGCGTTGTATGGAACATAGGGGTGTAGCCACTTGTTTGTACCATAGTACCCCCATCCTAGAGAGCCTGGTGGGCTCAGTTTGACAACGCATGCACCCTGGGAGGCTGTTTTGGTAGGTTCACGTTTCTCGAGGTAGATTAAATTGCTATTGAAGAACTCGATTTGGGATGCTGAGGCAAGGAAATGACATGGGATGAGTCATGATGATGAGAGTGATGTCCTCCACACCTTCTCCAGCAGTTGCAGTACCTGATTGGGACCACACCTATTTTTGGGCATTTTTATATTATTTTCTGGAGCTCTTTTGGGAGGCTCATGATTTCCTCAAGGAGGCACAAAAGTCAAAGAATTAAATTATTTTATTGTGCCATGGGGACACCTAGAGGGAGTTATTCAAACACTCCTTGGACCCACCATGTGCTTTCATTTATTTCTTGTTGAGTGGGTTACCTTTTTTGGGTGGGTTAGTCCACTTTGATAAATTATGGTTATATTGATCCATGTATTGTATGTTGAACTCATCTCAACCATTGATTAGAACATTTCATCTTTTAATATTAGACACGTGTTTTGAAAGTGGTTAGGATTTGGTTATGATTGAGGTTCTCTCATTTCTATTTAAATGAGAGAGCTTCTCATTTGTAAGGGGTCTTTGGCTCTTGGATCTGAATAATAGAAATACTTTTTTGTGGAAATTTTTCTGGATCTGCTTTGCATTTGATGTGCTCAAATGGTGATTAGCTAGTCTTTAGCTTCCTAGAATTGTGGAAATTCTCATGAGATCTATATTTTCGTGGCTATCATTTTTTTGTCTGCAGGAGGGCGTTTTGGCTGGAGTGTTTTTGTAGGGGGACCTCAACTCATTCAGTTCTCTTCGTCTTGGATCAGGGGGTTTTCATTAGTTTCATTGTGATCTATGATTACTTCATTTTACTGTCTTGTATCATTCAGTTTATTTATCTTGTATTAGCAAATATGATATGGTTGACGTTTGCTCATGCAGGGTAGGGGGCACATTGGTGGTTTGGAGCTTGCATATGCCATAGAAATCATGGGGATCTTCCAGAATTGATCGAGATAGAAAAGATCATCATTGTTATAGACTTCTACATTTTTTTCCAGGTAACATCCAATAGGTAAGTCAATTCTTTTTCAGATCTTATTCCATTGTACCTTGCTTTTCTTCAAACTTTTTTCCGAAAACTCCTAAAGCACTAAAAACCCTAAAAATCAATAAACTTGGGAACAGTCCGATATTTTGCCAAACCACTTCTGGTTTTCATAGATCGGGCCTCCCCTTCACCAAAACAACTGAAATTCTGGTCAAGTTCCTCACAGTTTGACCTAGATATGATTTTTAAGCAAAAAACTGCATAACCCCCCACTGAAAAAATTGACCTGCTAGGGTTTTGAGTTTTTCTAAATTTTGACTTAATAGATGGATAGATTGGGTCCCAAATAGCCTAAATCAACTCCAACGCTGTCCAATTGCTTGAATATTTGACCTAGATCTGAAAAATTGACTGAAACAGCCCTGGCGCCCTCACTGAAAATGGGACTTTTTCGGAAGTGATTTTTTCTGAGATATGACAAGATAGATAGATAGATAGGGGTCCAAGAACTATATAACACCCCCAACAATGAGCTAGTTCTTCCTGGTTTTCCATAGATATGAAAAATTGGTTTTCAGCCTCCTAGCCCCCTTCATCAGATTTTGACTTTTCTAGATCTGATTTTTCTGCTGATTTTCTGATTTGGGCTTGTAGATCAAGTCACCTTGACCTCTTTTCTCCCTCAATGTTGAGCCATTAGCCTCCAGGTGACCCTAGAGTTGTTGATATGTCCTTCTAAGCCCTAGCGCTAGCCCTCCATAGAGCTGGTTTTCCTGTACCTTAGCTTTTCCAGACCAATTACTTTCTAGGTTGGTAGATCAAGGTGTATCCCAGGTGGGTTCTCTGAAACGTTGGTCTACTGCTGACTCCATTGTTGAATGCACACAAGGCATCGATCTCCTAGCTAGTGCTAGCGCCATCTTGACCTCATTCTTACTTCTTTTGCCAACACCTACAGATAACTCAAGTCATCTATCCTTCACTGATTTTGTCCCCTTGGTACTAGGCAGTCCCAACTCTATTCTTGCTCACCCTATCACAGTTACATTTTCCAAGACAGTGGTCATCTCCACCAGTTGCTAGTACCTAAACCCTAGAGCTAGGGTTTCCATTTACCTTGCACCTTAAGTACCCTGAAGCCCCATCTGATCTTCTTCTGGTGTCTAGGTCTGATCTCTCCTGTCGGGAGCAGATCCGGGTCTCCCCTATTGTTGTCTTGGACTAGGATAAAATAAAGTGAAGGCTGCCTTGATTGGTGTGACAACCATCCATTTGGGAGTGTTGGTAGTCGTGGTTCCACTCGTTAGTTGCTTGCCCCTCTACCATCCATCCTGGATCCACCTCACACAGGCAATTACAAGGCGGTTGATAACACATACTCTATGTGCCCTCTCTTGCAGCAAATATGTTGTATTTTTATCAGATGATCCATGCAATCTCTCCCAAGAGAGTTACATTCGACTCTGACATAGTAGAAATCACTGAATCGTCTACTGGAAATCTCATAGAGAAAGGGTTTGCTAATCATGCTTCCAAGGCATACGATTTCTCCCATTTTTTTCCTGCTTCAAATCCAACAGCTTTATTGACTCATGCCAATAACACAAGAAAGTTGTGTCGTGAGAGATTTGGGAATCTCAATTTCAAATATCTCTAGCAACTTCACAATGACAAAATGGTCGAGGGCTTGCCACTCATCAAAACATCAGATGGACTATGTCTTGGTTGCTTCATAGGTGTTATGTAGAGAAAATTCCTATGGATTGGGGGTACCAAAACAGACAATATGACACTAGAAATCAATATTTTCCAATATGCAAGAGCAATAAGCACATCTAACACTAAGGGATAAAGAATCGTACCCTATTTCAGACGATTGAAGTAGATCCCCGTTAAGCTTTTCCAATGCAATTGCAATTATAATTTGCTCTCAACAACATCAAACAAAGAAAGCATGATATATATAAATGTGTTAGAGCTACTCTAGCATATATAATCAATCATGTATAAGCAAGTAAATACATCCATGGATTCAACATTCATATTCAAAATGCACATGTATTGGACAGGAAAAGATATTTCTATTAATAAATTAGAGATACAATAGTGACAAACTCTATCGGCACTTCTGCAAACCGGAGAAACTGAGTCCTCCACCTGGTCCTCCACCACTTCAATCCTCCATCTCTCAATAGCAGGCTCACAAAGAAAAGGCAAGCTTGGGAAGAACACTATGTGCTCCAAAGGGACAAGGGGATGCAGACTCAAGTATAAGAAAAATGAGGCAACAATGGACTATATTTTCCTTACTCTTCAATTTATCTTCTTTCAATGTATCCAAGAGGCTCAATTTATAGCACTCCAAAGAGGTAATGGAGGGTCGAATCCAAGTGTTCTCAAGGAATATGGAAGGCCAAGAGACAAGGTATTCAGAATCATATGAGGAAAACTCCAAAAATATTTGTCTTTATGCACACATCCCGACGTACGTGGGTTTGAGGTCAAAAGTTGTGTTTACACGTGAGTATTACTTTAAAAGTCATGTATAGGTATAAACATGTGATTTTTTGGGATAATCTTGGAACATCAAAGTATAATATAATTCCAAGGGGTTCAAAGAGTCTACAGAGGGACATGGAAGGCCATAAATATGTGATCAACCAGGTGTGGTAAAATCAGCTATAACAGATTCCCCCTAAGGTGTGAGGTCAGAGGGGTAATATGATGGCCAAAATACATTATAAAATCCATCCCATAAGTGGATTAATGAAGACCCGGGTGGAAGAACCAACCACTCATCAGTACAATACAATGAACAATATCTGCATGCGACTGCAAATACATATAGCAGTCCCGGATACATAAGAGTATAGTGGCCATGAATAGGCATGATATACAAATTTCATGTGAAGTCCGAGCCACATGGTGGCTGGACCCAACCGTAGTCCCATACATACTCGAAGGCTCAACCTCCCAACTAGGAGAAGGAGAAGGGGGACATTCCGAGATCTCAAACATTTGAGTTGTGGTGAGATTTGTGTGAATCAAAGTTAGTATCAGTTCGCCCGAACTGTCTAGTTATCTCTCCCAAAGGAGGAGGAGACGTAGAAGGTGAAAGACCTGCTAAATGACAAGAACAACAGAGCGATGTACCCAGATCCATAATGACTCAACAAAAAGAAAAATACTCGATATAACTACGCAAGCATAAGCAATATAATGTACAAAGAGCACACTCCTAAGAAAATATACCGCCAAAATACAAGAAAACCAAGAGGAGGATATGTGAGCTCCCGAATGCAGCAGGTATGCCTCGCCTAGGAGAGGCTTGAGACTCCCATACACTACAAGCAGAGGTTCTTAACCAATTATAGTAGCCCTCAGCTTCAACACGTAAAACGACTGTGCTATCCGACCCCTACCTAGCCAGGACATGTCACATACCCCAATTTTGTAAAATAATGTTAATTGTTTTAATTATATTCCTAAGACATTATGTTAAGTTTAATGCTAAGTAGGAACTGATGACTCAGCAGAATCAACAGAAATGGAATGTAATTCAGAATATTTTATTATTAATAAATAAATTGTGAGACAATAACATGTGAGAGATGTTAAAAAGAGGTTACTGGTCAAACTGGTGGATGGGACTATGTGGAGGGTAAAATACAAGTGGCAGCATCCTCAAACACTTCCTAAGTTGTAGGTGGCAACTTCCCTATATTTGGGGTCATGATCCCCCAAGAAAGTGGGATCAGAGCAGGTGGCTCATTAAATGACAACTAGCTCAAAAAGACCTAGGCAATCTTTTAAAAATACTCAATGAAGAGAGCTAAGGCTGCTCAGATATTTTCCAGAGAGAATTCATTCAGGTGAATGTT
This sequence comes from Pseudotsuga menziesii, assembly GCA_001517045.1. Classification (NCBI taxonomy): domain Eukaryota; kingdom Viridiplantae; phylum Streptophyta; class Pinopsida; order Pinales; family Pinaceae; genus Pseudotsuga; species Pseudotsuga menziesii. The sequence continues at coordinate 1,542 of LPNX010680607.1, read as the reverse complement.
ATTCAGGAAATTCATTGAGGAAAGAGGAAAAAACAGTAAGGAAGTTGTTTTGAGAGGAATGTTGCAGTAACTTGACTATTACAGCTTGTTAGCTGGGAGAGATTACTGTTAAGTTCTGGAGAATTACTGAGTTTGAAGACTGGTATCTGACTTTTTGCTACACCTATTTATATCCAGGGAGACCAGAGCAAGCTCGGGGGTCCTGAGAAGTCGTTGTTTGAGCGCTCTCCAGGAATTGGTAGGGAGGAACGACCTCCCACTGCTGTTGTTGTCCACAGTTTCAACAGGTTCTGTCACTTAACTATTTCTGTTTTAATAAATGTGAATGGATGAATGTTATGCTTATATTATATCACAGAAGATTTAGCTGTTTAGTAATATAAATGTTTAGTTTTTCAGTAATTGAATCTGTGGATGAAGAATAAAGACCCAATGTGTTTTTCCACATCTAGGTTCACCAGACCGTACTCCAGCGCAGGGGTAGAATTATAGAAGGATGTTATGATGATAATATAGAATAGAATGATAGTAAACTTATAAAGTAGTATTTTTCTATACAGTTCTTGTTATTTAGTTATTTTCAGTAACCTAAAGTGCTTCATAGATTTACAGTTTATTTTCTTTCAATCCTAATGACTGTTTTATCTAAAAATTAAATGGAAAGAGAGAATAGCTATATTTCGAATTCATTCTACAGGTATTTCAGTTCTTAACAGGATTCTCTTACAAAAGAATAAATATAAAGGCACATAGGTTATTCACTTAAATTCTGTTTTCTCAAGTTATTTATATAACAAAATATATAACTGTAGTGGGTGAATCCACGGACCTGGGTAACACTTTTTGGCAAGCGCATCTTGCCAAAAACAAAAAAACATACCTCGGTCGAGGGCTTTATAAACCCTCGACCGAGGTTTTATAAAGCCCTCGACCGAGGTATTTTCCAGCCCTTGGTCGAGGTATTTATTAACCCTCGGTCGAGGTATTAAAACCTCGACCGAGGGTTAATAAATACCTCGACCGAGGTATGGACCTCGGTCGAGCTATCTTTTTTTTTTAAATTATAAAATGGGGCCGCGGAGGCCCCATTTGTCATTTTCAATCGCTCGATGGAGGGACAGAGCTCGACCGAGGGACAAAGAACTCGACCGAGGTACAGCGACCATCGCTCCAAAGCAACCCATCTTCATCACAATGTCAGAGCAAAGAGGTAACTTTTCAATTTAAATGGAATTTAAATTTTTTTTTTATAAATTTATAAAATTTGATAAATATATATTTTTAGAATTTTGTTTTCAAATTTAATAAATGTGTGTTTTTATAGTTTTGTTTTCAAATTTAATAAATGTATGTTTTTATAGTTTTGTTTTCAAATTTAATAAATTTATATTTTTATAATTTTCATGTTTAAAATGTATACCGACAAGCAGAAATGCTGTCGGATTTTTAAAAATTTGTAGTTAAATTGAATTTTTTTATTAATTTATTATATATATATATAAATTATGTCAACCGGTAGGGTTTATGCTGCCGGATTTTTAA
>LPNX010680606.1:23318-71919 GCA_001517045.1 Pseudotsuga menziesii | reverse complement strand
AAAATCAGTTTTGGTGGCTAATTTATGGTCTTTTATTACGCGACCAAATTTGGTCATATTTTAGCTTGTCATGTGATCATTAATTTGGTCACAAATGTGGTTATATATTTGGTCATTGATTCAAATATATGACCAAATTAATGACCAAATATATGACCAAATTAATGACCAACCAACAAGCTATAAATGACCAAAATAAAAATGACCAATTTTGGTCATGTAATAAAAGACCGCAAATTAGCCACCAGCGATCGCCAAACCAAAAGTGGTCATTGATATGCGGATTTTGGTCATTTTTTTGGTCACTAATCTCTCATTTTCCACTAGTGGATGTAGCGCACAGGCTCCTTTGTTAGCATGAATGGTGGATTGGTATCATCCAAAAGAAAGCACACTGGAGATTATTCTAGAACATGAATCCTTTCATCATCCAAACGCGTGGACTGTTGGTGTGGTGTCGAGCAGAGGCAGGGTGATGGCGAGTCTTCTAGAACGGGAGCTTCTCCATCACCCGAACGCATGGACAGTAGGCAGTTTGCAGACTGTTTCAACATCTTAATGCCTGAAATCGGTTTTCAACAGCGCTCGGTTGGTTCGAAAAACTGAACGATGAGTTGGACCGTGAGTTGGATATGTTGTGCACATATCTAGGATGAATGCAATGTATGTTTGCTGGTGCGCTAAGGACTAAGGTCTGAAATAACATCATTTTAATATCTGAAAACCTGCCAACATGTATCATGCAGCGAGCTGGATGATGAGCTGAACATGTTGTGTGCATAGCTAGCTGAATGCGTGTTTGTTTGTTAATTTGTCCAAAATACTATATAACCTGCAAACAAATATACATATAAATTAATATATCACATGTGCTTCAAACAATGTCAATTTTAATCAATAAAATTGTAAAATGATAATAATAAAAGGATTTTACATAAACCTTAAATACATTCATACCTAGGGCTGAATAGTGATCTGCGTGACATAAAATATGGAAAAAGATAACAAAACATATGTTTAAATGCGTAATTTAACTGCCAAAAATGATAACAAATCTGGGGTCAACACGGGGATTGGTCTATTTTAAGTCCATATTATATTTCATAACTATTTTAGATAAATGAAGCATGTATTTAAGATCCAAAACATAATTGTATATAAACATTAAAGGGGAAACACCTAGATAAATCATGGCCATGACTTGGTCCTACATCAACCACATAGACCTCATGGATCTATGGTCGTGACATGTCCTACAACAACCACATAGAGCCTCAAGAAAGAACAAGAACCAAAAAAGGAAACACCCAGCTAAACTATGAAACACTTAGCTAAATCTTAAAAGATAAATACATAAATTTTACAAAGCTAAATTAAAGGGACAGAGTTCCAAATTAAATTTTAGATCTTCAAAAATTCCTACATGAAGTCTTCAAGTTTATTAGCAAACATAACAAAACCTATTTAAGATCTAGAACACTAAAAGAATAAAAGAAATAAACCTTAACATTTACCACCTAAAAAATAAAAGAAATAAACCTTCACATTTACCACCTAGAGCTCAAACACAAGCAACATATTGAATCCAAGGCCTGCATAAAGAAGGATTGAGGATGTGGCCCTTTGAATGTCACATGCCTAGCCTATGGTTGCAGCCCAATTTGGGACTAATAAATAGAATGAAAATGAATATATCCAACATAATAACTACAAAAGGATGTCAAATTTAGGTCAAGTAATATTTATAAAACACAATACCCCCATAGAATTGCATGTTCCAACAAAGGGGTCATGTTTCCTTATGGATTTTTCCATAATTGAGATAACGCTAAAGTCTATAATATATACTTCACCTTTATTATTCACTAATATATTTGATAGTTTCATATATCTATGAATTGTGTGTTGTGCTTGGTTCTAATACACAAAATAACCTTCAAAAATAAATGCATCATTTCAAGAGAAAATAAATACATTCTATTTACATAAACTTAATATTCCATGATCTTTTGGAGTTTTACTACATGAAGAATTTGAGATCGACGTTTCAAGCGAAAACCCTACTCATCTTCAGGGAAGCAGAAATAGCTAGAAGGTTATGAAGAAACCACATAAACTTTCCTACGAAAGTCAATTCAAAGAGGGTAAATTGCATTAAATCATCTAATAAGCAAACAACGGATAGTAAGATACACTACGAGGAAAATACACTACTACATTTGGGGTCCAAATGTAGTAGTGTATTTTATTAGTCATATCCATACGTGGGGACTAATAAAAGGGTTAACTGTAATAAATCATCTAATATGCAAACAATTGATAGTAAGATATAAATAATAGGTAGGGACTAATAAGAAGTCGTGTGACAAATAGTCCCTACAAATAATAGGGAGGGACTAATAAGAGGGTAGACTGCATTAAATCATCTAATATGCAAATAATAGGTAGGGACTAATATGTATTAGTGCGACTATTAGTCCCTACAAATAATAGGTAGGGACTAATAACAAGGTAACCCACATTAAAACATCTAATATGCAAACAATGGATAATCAGATACACTACAAGGAAAACACACTACTACGTTTAGGGTCCAAATGTAGTACTGCATTTTATTAGGGCCTATCCATAGGTAGGGACTAATAAATAACATGAAATAAATATATCCAACATAATAACTTCAAAAGGATGTCAAAGTTAACTACCAGGTAAGGTTTCTAAAACACAATACTACCATAGAATTACATGCTCCAACAAGGGATCATGTTTCTATTGTGAATATTTCATTAATATTATTATTTATAAATTAATAGATTATTATGTTACTAGTGAAAGGGTGCAACCCTTCACTATGCTTGCTCAAGCCCTATAAAGGCGAGCATATTGTAATTTTATAACCATCATATAATATATTATTCCTATTTTATTATTAAACATGAAAGTCGGATTCGACTATTAAAAGTCCAACCGGATACGGTTGCTTCAAGTGGTTTCAGAGCGGATTCACTTCTTCGTCCTAAGCTCAGATTCAGCTCTTCCACCACCCTTCTCACCTTCTATTTCTCATCCCTCGTCCTTCATTCTCCCTACCATCATTCTACCTCCCTTAAACTCATCGTGCCACTCCTCCATTCCCTTCACGCAACCCTCCCACGTGACCTCCATACTCTTTAGGCTTCCCTCCCTGGCTATCCACTCCATATTCCTTCCAACTTCCCTCTTCACCATCTGTACGCTTTCCACCTGCGCCCTCTTGCTTCCCACGTCTCCACACTCTATTCCTGCATATCCATTTGAACGTTGCTATCTCCCACACTCTACTTCCCTTCCTCCTCTCGCGACCCATCCCAAATCACGCAGCCTCCATAGCTCATGCCTCACCCACACCTACGCACTCCAGCTTCACGCTTCACTCCCCTTCACACCTATCTCTCTACATCCATGCGCCTGTAATGCTCCTTCCTATCCGCACATCCACTCTCGTGCTATCCCTTAAGTCCTCACTGCTCCCTGCCCTCGGCGTCCAACCTCACCACGCCATCGCTCTGCCTCCACCTCCACGACCTTAAAATATATATATATATATATATTATAATATAATATAATATATTAATTCAAATATATTATAATATAATATATTTATAATAATTCAAGTTTTGTTTTATTATATCAAAACAAAATAATAAGATAAATATTTCATTATATAATAATTAATTATTATCCTTAAAATCTCACCATCCTTAGTAAAAAGATTGTTTCACCCCTCACAAGCCAAAATAGCGTTGAAGTATACACCTCCGCATACAAGGTCCAAGACCATGGCGGAACTAAAGGAGCAAATCAAAAAAATGGCCCAAGGACATCAAGTACCTTGTCGTTAACCAAAAAAGCTTGAAGGAAGAGATGAAAAATAACAATATAGTACTAAAAAAGAAATCAAAGACAAAGTTGTTCTGGTACTAGAAAGAAGGCTGGATGAAAAATTTGACATCCTAAACGAAAAACAAAAAGACTTGGATGACAAAATGAGTACCATGACTCAAAACATAAACACCTTAACACGGAACTTGAGCACCATGACGCAGAACCATAATACATTAATGGAGGTGTTACAAAGACTAATGCCTAGTACATACCAAATCAACAGTCCAGACATGTTAGATACCTCATTTCATGTTTCCACACAAGAATCACTTGCCAAGAATCAAGAAGAATTGCAAAAAGAAATAAATATTAACAATGCGACGCTTAAGCAAGAGATAGAAACAAAAGTACTGCCAGATATGGAGGCACGATTAAACAACAAAATAGAAGCTATTAGTAAGATAGTAGAGAATAAAAAGGCTAAAATTCACTGCCAACAACAAAGCAATTCAAATATGTCACTTGCATCATCCAGTAGTTCTGAGCCACCATCAAACAATAAAGAAAAGGGAAATCAATATCATCCTTACAGAATGTACCCACCTAAGGAAAAAATAGAGTTGTCAAAATACAATGGAAGTGAAGACCAATTAGAGGAAATTTCAACTCAAAATGGGCCTTTTAACTTTAACTCAAATTCCATGTCATCATGTGTTAGCCAATGAAATTGCTTTAAATTTGAAATACCATATAAGTCTTAAACACTTTTTTAATATAAATTTGGGGATAGGTATCATAAAAAAAACTACTTTTTTTGTTTGTATTTTCGACATATCTCCCCATGTTTTTCCTCAACTTTCTATCGGCAGAGATCATTGGATGCAGAATTAAATTCCGCATCCAACGAGTACCCACTCAGCATACTTTTGACGGTTTCATTTTTGGGGTAGCAGGGTCCGTCAAAAGTATGTCGAGTGGGTACTCGCTGGATGCGGAATTTAATTCCGCATCCAATGAGCTCTCCCGATCGAAATTTTTAGTAAAAACACGGGGAGATATGTTGAAAATACAAACAAAAAAATAGTTTTTTTCTTTTCTTCCTCCAAAATCAATAAATATTATTTTATTATTTTAACTATTATTTTATTAATTTTTTTTTAGGAGGCCCATTTTGAGTTGAAATTTCCTCTAATGAATGCGTTGCTTGGCTAAACAAAGTGGAAGAATACTTCAACATTTACAATATTCAACCTAACAAGGAGAAGATAAAATATGTGTCAATGCATGTGGAAGGGTACGCCTATAATTGGTACTTATGGTGGAAGAGAGACAATTTTATCGACACCTGGAACTTGTTCAAAAATGTTTTTTTTAATAGGTTTCAAGGAATCAAGGAATATGTTATTTTTAGTAAACATTAGAGGAATTTTGGGGTCTAAAATGGGCCTCCTAAGGAAAATAATAAAATAATAGTTAAAATAATAAAATAATATTTATTGATTTTGGAGGAAGAGAGAAAAAAACTACTTTTTGTGTTCGTATTTTTGACATATCTCCCTCTGTTTTTACTCAAATTTTGATCGAGAGAGCTCATTGGATGCGGAATTTGATTATGCATCCAACAAGTACCCACACTACATGCTTTTGATGGACCCTGCTACCCCAAAAATAGGAAATACCTGAAAAAACAAGATGATGACATCATCATCACGTTTTTTCAGGTATTTCTTGTTTTTGGGTTAGCGGGGTCCATTAAAAGTATGTAATGTAGATACTCATTGGATGAAGAATCAAATTCCACATCCAACGAGCTCTCCCGATCGAAATTTGAGTAAAAACACACGGAGATATGTCCAAAATACGAACAAAAAAAGTAGCTTTTTTATGACAAATATGTCAATTCAACCATTATGGTTGACTCATTTTATTGAAATTCTATTGGTTCTTGAATTCCAACTCAAAAGAACTTATTTTTCCACGTTTTCTTATAAGGCCCATTTAAGACCCCAAATTTCCTCTAATGCTTACCAGATTACAACAGGTTGGAAACGTTGAGGAATTCTGACAAGCAAAGACTCGAAACCTATTTACGAGGTCTTAAACCATACCTCCAAAAAGAGTTAAAGTTACATGACATACCTAACATAAAATTAGCAAGACATAAAGAAAAAGCCCAGAACGCAAATTGGAAGGAATAAAAACAAGAGGCGATAACCATTATTGACAAGAAAAACAGACACAATGTAGGTATTGTGAAGATACTTGGTCACCCAGCCATCAATGCCACAAACCTCAATCATATGCCTATGAAATGGAAAATAGATTGAATTCATCTAACAATTACTCTGATAATAGAAAAAAGAATAAAAACATATGTCGTCGATGCAGTGATGACTGGACCCTAGGCCATAAATGTAGGAAACATCAGACAATACAATGCAGAATCATCAATGGAAAGGAAGTGCAAGTCTCTGCACAAGAAATATCATCTGATTCTAATACTGACACCAAATCTGAATGAAGGACGATAATAGGAAAATACTCAAGCTTTGAAGGACAAAGCTTTCCTAAGGGGAAGGCAATGTTGTGAATATTTAATTAATATTATTATTTATAAATTAACAGATTATTAGGTTACTAGTCAAAGGGCGTAACCCTTCACTATGCTTACTAAAGCCCTATAAAGGCGAGCTTATTGTAATTTTATAACCATCATCTAATATATTATTCCTATTTTATTATTAAACATGAAAATTGGATTCGACTATTAAGAGTCCAACCAGATACGGTTGCTTAAGTTTCCTTATGGAGTTTTCCATAATTAAGATAACGTTGAAGTCTATAATATGTAATTCACCTTTATGATTCACTAATATATTTGATAGTTTAATATACCTATGAAGTATGTGGTGCGCTTGTTTCTAATACACAAAAAGATATTTAAGAATAAATACATTAATTCAAGAGAAAATAAATGCATTCTGTCTATATAAACTTTCCTACGAAGGTCAATTCACAAGAGGATAAACTGCAATAAATCATCTCTTATGTTCCCGGATGCAGGTGACCTCTGCACAGAGCAGCGACATGCCTTCCCTCGATCCGATCAAAGGACGTGTGGTGACCATCATGATATCCTTAGCAGAGAAGTCATTCTAGAGAACCTTCGTCGTCCTCCAAGCGTGGGAGTTAAGCAGTTTGTCACCTCCGCACCTGCGACGTGGGGTGGCGAAGATATGGTTTCATCTTAGCCTTCAAGGCTCTGCATCGTTATTCAATGCTCAAAGGTACCATGGTTGGGAGGGAGAATGTTTTGAGCACCACGGTGTGGTATTTGGACATAAGGGTTTGGCTCTGCTTAGCTATGCACTCTCCTTGGCCTATTGAGCGTCTGAAAACTTACTATGTGTCTGCTACCCTAGACTATATCCTACTCATATTTACCATTTCCCAGCTCGATAATCTCTGGAAGGAGATGCGCAACAAGGTTAGCATGTCCTGGTAGCGTGGAACTCAAAAAAGAGCTATCTCAGGCAGAGGCAAAGCTCAGTGAGGTTGCATTTTTCAGGTGGCAGCGAACTATGAACCCCATATCTCTAACAGGTTTTGCATCCTCATGGAAGCTTGGGAGAACCGTGTTCTTAATCAGAAGCTTGCATCGGGTCAGGATGGAAGCCATATTAATCACTATTATCTCATGGAGAACATGCTCTGCAATTTAATGTAGGATATGCTTACCAATTAGGCTAATGCCAGAGACACAGTTTCGTCGGTGAAGACTAGGATCTCAGAGATTGATGCTCAGGTCACAGCGATGGAGAGCTTGTTTACATGGAAAGGCAACGCAGGAATCTCAAGCCATGGTGTTCTGATTAGAGGCAGTCGTGATCAGGGTGGTGGAGGCGGTGGTGGAGGCAGTGGTAGAACCACTGGTGGCATAGTTTTGCCCAATTGTGGCGGTAGTGGCAATGCAACTAGGTGCACTATCGTGCCTCTCCATGCTCTGTCCTTCCCCATCCCCTCGATGGTGGAGCCGTTATTCAAGCGTTTGAAGGAGATGGCCACCCAGCAGCCTGCTTCGCAACAGCAACAACCTCCAATGCCTCCGAAAGTTGCCACCCTTTCATCGAGCCAGTCGCAAGTGGAAATATGGGCCTGCCCCATAACTGAAGAAATTCCAAACATTCCACCTGCCTAATGTCCAAGCCATCTAGTTTTTTTTTTTTGCTTTTACATATCATGTCAAGTGGTTTTTCTGATGGACTTTGTATCTCGGTTTATTATCCATGCCTGTGTTTATTTCCAGGCCTATGTCTATGTTTATTTCCAGGTCAATTCCTGTGTCCATTTCTTGGCCTATGTCTATGTCTATTTCTGGGTCAATGCCTGTGTCTTTTTTCGGGCTTATGTCTTTGTCTCTGTCGATTTACTGTTGAACTATGTATCTATGTCTATATCTTTGCCTTGACCTTTACTTTCAAAGTGGAACAGTGTCGCTTCTGGCTCTCTTAGATGACCATTTTTTGAGAGGTCGAGGTGGTGGCTTCACCCCCTGAGACCTCTTCTGGTCAGGATGACGTCTGTAATTTTTGCCTCTATATTATAATAGAATTAAGGAGCTTACAAAAAAAAAATCATCTCTTACGCAAACAATGGATAGTAAGATACACTATAAGGAAAACACACTACTACATTTGGGGTCCAAATTCGAAGTTTGGGCGGACGTTTTGAGTTAAATATTAGTTATCAACGTCAAAAACGCATCAAATGGGTTGGGTTTTTTTCGTAAAAATGCAATTGAATGTCACTTAAGCAACGTGAGAAGTTGTATGTCACTTAAGAGACGTCCTAGAGTGTCGCTTAAGTGACACTCTAGGATGTTGCTTAAGAAACTCTCTAGGTAGTCACTTAAGTGACGTACGGCTTCCCACGCTGAGCAAAAGTGACATGTCAAATGTATCCGGTTTTTTTTGTCAATTAAGTGAGATTAAAAATTGATTCAGATGGAACATAAGAATGCTTTTTTGAATAAATTTGGAGGGAGGAGAACTTTGATTGATTAGATATCAATCTTCTTGTGGACTAATGGCATTATCCATTGAATTAATTTATTTTGATTGGATTAATGAATTATTTGTCTTTCTTCTTGTTGTACTAGTGGTTTAATAATGTATTTTATTGAGATAGAGAATAATGTCAAACAACCATGTCCATCGATTTGCTAGTAGATCTGAATGAGATGTTGGTATGAAGGCGATTATTGATTATGTATTTGGTGACAAAAGAAACCATGGTAAAACATATGATTAGAATCAAGCCAATATTTATCAAGATATAATCGGTGATGGAAAATTTTATTTTCATTATATGCAATGCAAAGGGAGAAAGAGAAGGATTGTTGTTAAGGCAAAAACCAAGAAACATTGCTTTAGTAAACCATGGGAACTTGGAAGGTATAAAAGAATATCATCCCTTGGTAAGATATCAAAAACATGTTTTTTTTATTTTCAATAATAATAATTTTATGTCTATTTCGATACTAATTGGATATATTTTGCCATAATTATTACATAGACAATGCTACCAAAGGTTGGAATTCCATAGGCTACAATTCATACTAGAGATGGTGAGGATTACGGCATTGAGGTTGATACAAGGAAATAAAATTACCATAATATTATTGAGAATGAAAGGATAAATAGGTTTATCAATTACACATGTGTTTCCATGGATGAGAATGCACCTGCGGATGAGATCTACCGTAAATATTCATGATGTACCTCTTATTGATAAGGCACAAAAAGAGTATTCTCTTTGCTCTTTTGTTGCTAGTAAACTTGAACGCAATTAATGGTATTTGAAACATAGTAATGACATGGTTGTTATGGCATGCAATATTGATCTATATGTAATTGCATTTGTTTGTTTTTTATTTATCATTGTAGTATGTAGACAAGTAATTTTGATTTTTCATTGCTATTTTTTTGTAGATTGTTGGGTGATACGCCTCTACCACCCTCAAATACTTTACCTCGCACATACAAAGAAATGTGCAACACTCTGAAATATTTAGTAATGGATTATAACACAATTGATGCATGTCCTAATGATCATATTATATATTATGGAAAACATGCATAAAAAAATGTAAGCGTCGAATGTGGAATTAATAGATATCGTAATGATCATGTAACAAATAAGGTGCCCCGTAAATTTTTTCTTCTCATATCCTAATAATTCCATGTTTTCAACAATTATTTAGGTGGAAAAACATTGCAGAATGTATGGATTACCATGCATGACAGAGAAGTGAAGATGGTGTCATGCGAATTCCTGGAAATGGTTATGGATTTAGAGACATCAAGGAAATATGGCCAAATTTTAAAGAACCACATAATGTTAGACTTTTAATGGAAACCGATGGTGTCAATTCATTTGGATATATCAAAACCAATTACTCAGTTTAGCAAATTTTCTTATAAACAATAGCATTCATCCATGGATGACAATAAAAAGAGAGCATGTCATGTTGGATTTAATTGTTCCATATATTTATTTTTAAGAATGTTAACACAAGGTAAGCAAACCCTTTTTTTCATTATTGCATGTACATGAACTTATTAATTATGTATGTTACTTTACAAATAGCTACTAGGTAAGCACCAAGTTAAATATATAGATGTATATCTTGAGGCTATTATAGATGAAATTTTAAAATTATGGGTCAGCATTAATATGTATGACATCTCCAAAACTATAGGCCAAAAACAATTTCAGTTCCATGGAATACTTACATGGACAATTCACGATGCACCTAGTCTTACACATTTTTTTGGTATGTAATTTTCCCATGTATCTTTATGTATCATTTATTATTCAACCTCTTTTTATAATTTTTGGGCTTCAGTATATTAACACTATTCCATAATTTGGAAGGATTCAAACAAAGGGTAGATATGCATGTCGAGTATGTTCTCCAAGAACAATATCTAGATGTTCAAGAATTTTAGGAAAGGAGGTGTACTCACAATGAGTTTAGGCATTTTCTCCACAAGGACCATAGGTATCAAATTACCGAAAAAAATGACTTTAATGGGAAGGAAGAGAGTGGGAAAAAATCATGAAGAATGACAACTCAAGTATGGAAAAAGACAATTGAGAAGATCCATGGTAAGCAATTGTTTTTAGTTACTCGGTTCTTTGTCACAGCTTGTATTTGATTTTTAGATTTTCCTTACTAGATAAATAAAAAATAATCTTCCATTTATACTTCTTTAAGTTCATCATGGTCCACTTTCAGAGGTTTATAATGATACTCTACCCAATTCAGTCGGTTTCTATACGATAAGCACCTACAAGTAGCTCACTTGTTTGACACAATGCGTATTGGAAAGAATGTCATAAAGTGTGTGTGCATGTGAGGTGCTGAATATGCTAACTCATAGTGTGGAATTTAAATCAACATACTAGAAATGGCACTTGTACTAAAAATAACCTTGCAATAATCAATGTTATTTAACATGGATTTGATGATAAATAAATACAAGATGAGGAGAATTTTTTCCTATGTTTCTCATTGCAATGCATCTGGCCTTACATGTAGAAATTATTGAAAATACATTCGTTGTGTTTGCAAACTTCATTTAGAGTTCTATATTAAGTATCAATAGTGTGTACTACTAGACGGTAACGTATAATCGACGTTAGTTCTGCGTACGAGAAGAGTGGATTGAAAGTCAGTAGCATAGCTCTAACGTCGATTCCTTACATGTTACAAGCCACATTAGTCCGACACAAAGAAACCATGTATCTCCAAAGCACACTAGGGCACATGAATATACATACATTGTTGGCTTACGATAAAATATTTAGTAATTTAAAGTTAACTTATTGAAAAAATTAAAACTATGATACAATGGGATTTAGTTCACAAAATGCACTAATGTGTTATATATGGCACACAGGATGTACAAATCTGATTGCAATGCATGAAAATAAAAATATTATTTTTCTAGTTTTAACCTTGTCAATGTGCCTTTATCATAAAACCACCTCGGTGCGCTTAAGTATAAAGACAACATCGACGAACAATTAATTTTTTAATAATATAAAGTAGGTTTTATTTTAAAAATTAAAATTGCATCCAGTGTGTTTGTATGTACAAACAAACATGGTGTGTATAGAGGAAGATGAAGCACTGGATATGAAAAATGGTTTTTACGCTTTTATATCTTAATCGGTGCACCTAAATAAATCCCACGCACGGATTCATGCATCATTAAAGTGCACTGAGGTAGGGAAAAACAAAATTTAAAAAAAATACCCAATGGAATTTCCTTTTTTACAACCTCTATAGTGCTCCAAACCACCTAAGCACTAGTGTACACCCTCTTGTATCGACCATGTCGTCATCGATGCCATTTACATGTTAGATTACTCCCATGGTTGGATTATGACTGCCCATTTTGAATTTAGAAAATAGTCCAAAATATTCATTTGTTGAGTACATGCCAACCATGCCTCCTCGGTGCGAAAGAGACCAAGTAAACTCTTGATTACCTCCTCATTTACATTTTCAATGAATTAAAATTTGAAATTCACCTTTAATTTTGAGTTATATTTAATTAAAAACAAAATTGTCCAGTGCGGTCAATTTGTTCTACTTGCAAAAAAGATTGTTCGATGCACTCTATAAATACACAGGGTGCACCATAGGCGGTGCTTAAAAATTGGAATTAAATCACATCGTTGGCGATGCATTAATACTGGCAATTTCCCCAAGAAGGTTCAATAATGCGTTGATAAGGTGGTTGTTAGAGGGTAAAAGAAGAATGAAAATGAAAGATTAAATTGAGGTAGTTTATATAAATGTTTGTAAATGATATGATCCTTTTAACTTTTGTGGTGTATGCGGCAACAATTAAAAAAATGTAGTGTTCCTAGTGTGTAGGTAATGTCTTTTATTATTTGTATGGAGATTTAAAATTATTTCTAACAATGAGATTTCTATATAAATATTACGAGAAAAAAAGACCTTGATAACTATTTCATTCAAACAACAGTATATTGATAAATGGAACAATGCAATTAATACAACAATAAAATGGAACACTACAATTTCTCAAAAGATAGAGAATAGTCCAAATCACAATATATAAAAAGTTTACTGAACTTAACACTTTTACAAAATAGCAAGTAGGGATTTACAATTAACATCACATTATAGTTTGGCATGGGATTCCATAGCATATTTTAGACATGTCTTGTTGCTTTTCAAAAAGAGAGCAATGCCAAATGGGCTTTACAATGAACATCACATCATAGTTTGGCATGGCATGGCATAAACTAATCTCATCAAGAAAAGACTCGAATGTGTTGTTATAACTGATGCAGTAACAACTATAAAAAGGAAAAACATGTTTGATACAAATGAAAGTACAAAATAAACAATAATAATCTCGTGAAGGATTCAATAGAAAAAGATGGTTTTGCAAACATTTCGAGCCAACATAGGGAGTTAAGGTACACGAACATTGTATCCTTTTCCTCTGAAATGGCACCGACCCTTTCCCTTTTCTAGAGTGTAAAGTTGTTTTTGAATTCTATGCTTTGAGAAATAGCTGCATCTTACTTGCAAATAGATGTGCTAGTTGATTGGAGAAACTACAAAAGAAACACATAATGATCAGATCAAACACATATGGAAAAAGACATTTCAAATGTGAATATAACAATCATGGTCATTAATAATATTACATATTAACTTGAAGGAACTGCAGTTTTTTTTATACCTATAGAGAAAGATATCATATTAGAATTGAAATAAAAGGTCAAAAGAATAAATTCAATATGAAATGCTTTAACACAATCTGTTCTTGGAATTAAATAATTTGATTTTACAAAAAAAAGAAGTAATTACTCTCATAATGAAAAAACGAGTTAACATAAACCCAATTGTAGAGACATATATATGTCGATACAAGCTCAATATATGCATGTTACTAAATGCAGAAACATGCTCCCAGAAATTGAATAAAAAACAAACAGCTACAATTGAACGATAATAAACGTATGCATCTTAAGAAAAGTACAATGAACTAACATATATTCTTTAGAGTTCATAAACTAAATTAATTTGGCAAATAAAATTTATTGATAGATTAGGTTTGTCAATGTTTATTACACCCTGTCGATTTTTACCTATATTAGATATTAAGCGACAGTAAATCATGTTGTACATCAATTCTTTGAATTCCAACTTTGTTTTTCACTCCAAGAGTTTATTACGATTGTTGATATAGAGGAAAAATTAAAAAAAAAGAGTATTTTCCCACACGAATCCATGTAGAGAGATGTGTGTATTCGTTTGCCATGTTAATGAGTTGTTCTAGTTTTAATTTCTAGAGAAAACTCTATTGGCAACAACAATTATGAGCAGTTTGCAGAATTAAACTCTGAAATTGAAACTAAACATATAGCAATTCAAAGCAACAATAAATACACTGTCAAATATCTCCAAGATAATGTATTTTTGTTTTAAGATCATTAGAGGGATTTTATAATTTAACGGATCATAATGTAATGACCTAATTTAAGAATTCCAAGGATAAAATTTCCCTGAAATTGTTTGAGTTTATAAGATTGCATTAAGGAATAAGCGCAATTAGTAATTGTTGTTATAGAATCTCATGGAGCATGTTGTAAAATGCACGTTGTAGAATCACACAGTTGTTGATGAATTCAAATATGGGAATGTAATTAAAAACATTATTTATTGATCACAAAAACGGCAGATAATTTAAGGCAAAACCATATTGGTATACAAGTTGATTTATATATGTAAATTAGAAGAAAATATATAGCTACATTATATCCTCGAAAGAACCTTACAAGGATAGGAACCTTACAGTAGGGATGGTAATTCATTACTGTAGTTTGGATGATGTTGAAGCAGAGTTAAGGGATGTCTATACAACAATCTGAAAGTGAGTCATGACTGCATTAAGAAGGTAGAGGTTGAATTGAACTGATCAAAGAATCCATCCCTTGGTATTTATACCCCTATATAAGGATACAAAACTTGGTTTGTCGTTTGGTGGCCAAAGGATAGTAAATGTGGCGGAAACCACAATGGAAGATCAATCCTTTGTGTAAAGAAAGAATTTTTATGTGCCTTTCTCTAATGAACAAGGTCCTAATGTGGTAAGTTCTCCAAAACAAGAACAAGAAAGGGCTGTAACACCTCGGTTTTGACCCCGCTTGCATGATGTATATAATGTAATTAATCATGGTGAGGAGCTAAAGGCAAAAGCCCCACCATTGATTTGGTTGTGTATGTTTTGGCAATGGGGATAGTTGCCGATGGTATATCGTGCTATCCGGCACATTATAATTCGACATCATGTAAACACGCACATCAATTAAAAATAAACCCACGACCAGCTACGGCAGTGCAACGTTAAAATCAAAAGGGCACGATTCCAAAGGATAAGGGTGTGGGGGATGTCATACCTTGGCCTATGGGGGGGGAATCCATGTGTTACCACCTTGTTTGATTTGCCATCTTTCCTCGTCTCATCCAACCTCTTTAATGTTTTGTGGAGTAGTTGAGGTAGTTATTGCTGATTAGTGGTGGCTGTGGCAGGACTGTCATTCCTTGCCCACGTGCCCACTCCACCAGCAGACTCTCCTTTTCACGTCGCATGGGGCAGAAGAAACATTCACTCCACTCCCTCCACTGCTAAGGCATTCTCGATGTTGTCTGTTCATCCTCACGCAGAACCATTGTCTATTCATCCTCACGCAGGAGCAGAGGTCTTGCTCATCTCTCACGTAGGGACACACAGGAGGAGGAGGCCAATTCATCTTCCTCGTGCAGGGCTGAGTGAAGGGGGCGTGCGATTTCTATTTGCAGGAGCCATTCACGCTTGGGGCTATGTGCCTGTGTGTTCCATACCGGTTTCGGTGGTATGTGTATGTCTCCTTATCGATTGTGGCCGTGTATGCTATCTGTTGTGGTCTGTGTTTGTGTTTTCCTCTATCCACACTAGGAGTTTGGCTTCTCCTCTATTTTGGGACTGTGTAAGGTCGCCATTGCTTTCATTGTGCGTTGGGATATCGATTTGCCCTGGTTTTGGGTTGCTTCTTGGATGCTAAGGCTGTGGACGTCTTTTGGGTGTTGTGCTGAGTTTTTTTGGCCACGCTAGGGCCAAGAACAACTCTGAGTTGTCTTGTGGCTTGAGCTGTGTTTCGCCTTTGTTGAGAGTGTCATCCGGTTGTCTTCACAGAACTGTGAAGGGATTGTTTTGTTGCGGTATGCAGTGGTTGGTCTTCAGACTGTTGAGAGTGGGATTAGAGGCTGTGTATGCATGAGAAGACTGGTGTTGAGGCCACCAGCTTGGCATTTAGCATGTCCTAGCTCCTTGATGACTTGGTAGGACCCTGCTATGTGGGTTTGGCTAATTGGAAAACCTTAGCTATGTGTAATCCTGCGTTGACCCTTATTCCTTGAGGAATCATGCCCAACTCAGGGGTGCCAGTGTTGCGGAGAGATTAATGAGCACGTTGGCCTATGGTTGGGTGGAACGTTGCAGCGACGTAGCTGGTTGCGGGAGAGTTATTCATTAAAAGATAAGTACTCATGACTATTTTATCTCTGCAATTATATCTACTGTTTCATGAATTATGATGAACATGTTAAATGCTGGAATGTGTGTGTTGCTTCCACTAAATGTTGAGTAACTATGTATCCTTGTATGTTCTATGCATCTTAGCATGTGTTATGTTAAGCTTTTTAATTTCAGCATCGATGTCTGTTCATGTTCATGGGTTTGTTTGCCCGTTTGTGTGGTGTGGTTAGCGTCCTCTTCGCCGGTCAGAGGGTCGGG
Source organism: Pseudotsuga menziesii (assembly GCA_001517045.1). Lineage (NCBI taxonomy): Eukaryota > Viridiplantae > Streptophyta > Pinopsida > Pinales > Pinaceae > Pseudotsuga > Pseudotsuga menziesii. The sequence goes on along the minus strand of LPNX010680606.1, from coordinate 55,168 downwards.
GACGTTACAGAGTGGTATCAGAGCTCGTGTTGCAGCATGGGCCTGAATGGACCACCAAGATGCAGTGACAGAGGCAGGATTTCTCTCTGCCCATCAGAGATTAGAAATGGATGACAGAAAACTTCCACGAATTTGCCTAAGTGTTTGAACAGTCAGTTCATCAGAACACTTAGTGGAACGGACTTCCGATGTAGCGGAAGAGCTAGAAGGAAGCATGCCCGACGGAGAACAGTTGGAGGGAAAATTACGAAAATATTTCTAAGTGTTGACATCTGTCGGCAGAAAATAGATGTTGGGGTCGTCGACACCGCGGAAGAATTTAGCGGTTGTCTATCTGCTGTTATGGCTGTCGAAAGGACTAAAACGCCGATGCAGCAGTGTTCATGGATCCTATTGCTGACAGTAGGGAATTTTTGAAATTTGGCTCAAGTGTTAAAATCATCAGAAGCAAAAAGTTGTTCGAGCGTCCACCGTTGCGGATGGCTAAACAACTACGCGTCCAAAGGGTAAGGCCTCCGACCGTTGACGCCATGAAGAAAGTTCGAAATTTTTTTCTAAGTATAGAAATCGTCGGCTATCGGAAGAAGATAGTAGTTTGTACGCCCGTCGTTGCGGAAGTCTAGAGCACTAGACTTCCGACGAGAAAGTACTGTCAATGCCGTGTCAAAATCAGTTCACCGATCGGAAGAAGATCGAAGATCGTGTTCCGCCATTGTGGCTACTGATGGAACTATTTTGCCGACGAAAAGAAGATCAAGCGGCGGCAGAAAGTACATGATTGAGCCGACGTGGGTGAAAATTCAAAAATTTTCTAAGTGTTGAGATCATCAGAAGGCGTTAGCTATTTGAGCAGCCGATACATCAGCTGAGTTAGCCGAAAGGGCTTTCGATGCCGTCGACGGAAGAAAGTAGAAAGGGGAAAATTTTGAAAAGTTGAAAATTCGTCTAAGTATGGAAACCGTCGGCAAAATTTAGCTATTTGAGTAGCCGATGTAGTGGCAAGTATCGGAGGAAAATAGAAGATGAGGTTGCCGATGCGGCGGCAGTAGGAAGAAGAAAGATTTCTGAAAATTTTCTAAGTACATAAACGTCGGAAAACTTTAGAGGATTGGACCGCCTACACATTGGAAAACTTTAGAGGATTGGACCACCGACACGTCGGAGAAAAATAGAGGATCAGTTTGCCGATACGACGAAAGCCAGAGGAGGATCGGCCCGAAACGATGAAAAAATTTAGTTGATTGGACCGCCGATGAGTGTCGAATGAAAAATGAAGATCAAACTGCTGAAGTGTCCGAAGCTTAGAGAACTAGCCATCCGACAGGTAGAGGATTCGATCGCCGACAAAGTCCGGAAGCGTAGATGAATGAACTACCAATAGGTCGGGAGAAGCTAGTTGTTTGGTCCACCGATAGGTTGGGAGAAAGTAGTTGTTTCAACCGTCGATGAGCTGTTTAGCCACGGAATCCACAGACGGTTTACTACCCGACATTGCGAATGCCTAAGGAACTATCCATCCGATGGATAGTGGTTCTGGTCGTCTATGCAGTGGAAAGGATTGTGGTTCGGATCGCCGATACAGTGGAGAAGTTAGTTGTTTTGACAGCCGAAACATCGGGCTGATAGTCGAAATGAGAGCCGATTCTGCAGAGGAAATTTTGGGATTTTCAAGTGGGATTTTCCAGCAAATTTCGACTGTTTTTCAACAATATTTTTCAGCATTTTTTCAGTGGGGTTTACAGGTGGCTAAAGTTGGCACCCAGTCCAAAATGCAGTTGTGTGTAAAATGCTGAGATTTGGTGAAAATCTTCATTTTTAGAAGTGGTGTGGTTTTCACACCCGAGGTCGGAATGAAGCATGTGGATAGGCATTGGAAAGCTTATCCAGTAGGGAACAAGGGAAAGTCACCAAAATCTGAGCATGGAGTAGCAAAGTGCTAATGACAGTCGCTGCTATCAAATGGACAAATCTGGAAAGTTGCATGCCCAGAGGTAGCAAGGACTATGAAGGCTAACCAGCTGTTGTGTGGAAGAGGAGTTCCATGCGAGGATGTGGGACTTGAAAAGGGAAGTTTCCTTAAACCCTATATTGCTGATTGTAACTACATTCCTAAGTTTTATACTTGAAATGTATGAGGTTATGTATTGCATGCATAGGATATTACATGTTGGTAAGAATATTGAAAATTATTTATTTATAATGAGCCACTAATGATAACTATTGCACTGGTGTTGGCATTAGTGGAAAAACCAACGACAACCTGGACATGGTTGAGTATGTTGTTGATGCCAATGAATGTGACAAGCAACCCTATGAAGAAAGGGATAAGGCAACCAGTCCATAATCAAAAGTTGGTGAGCAAAGTCTGCAATCCTCTGTGAGATACCGACTAAACTGGTAATGTCAAGGGTGTAAGTAGGACCCATGAAGGTAAGAGTTTGATTATGACAAATTCCATGGAATGGTAAAGGTAAGAGACCTCATACCATGTGGATATTTGAATTTTATAATGCATCCATAGAGAAAGGTGTCATGCATGTATATATTGATTGAGCTTAGTAGCCCAAGGAAAGTAAGTACCGATGATCTTGATTATAGTAATGCATCCTATATGAAGTAGTCATGGTTAGGCCATGCATGGTATGTTTGAATGCATAGTATTCCTGAATCAATGTAAGGTAGCATTGAGTGGATATGCATTAAAAATATTTTATGAATCTTGTAGTTATGCATTGAATGGATGCATATGAAGGGTGTGAGTGACTGATTACATAAGTATAGGTGCAAATGTTGTGATGTATTGCATGAATGCATTGAGATGAGTGCATGTGATATTATGAATAACTAATGGCTGAAATGATGAATTGATGACAATTCAGGAACCATTTCAAAAGCTGTTATGAATGCAGGATAGTAAGTGCATAAAGAGGATAGTCATGATCAGTTGGCTGCCGGAAATGCTCCATGGAAGAGTAAGGTGGTACAAATGATACGCTTGTGAAGTAAGGAGTATCTAAACATTTCATTTAATTGCATGAATGATGTGACTATGCCTTACAAATGTTAGTATGATAATGATTGCATGAAGTAAATGAGTTTTGGTAATATTGATGTGACTAACAGCTGGAAGTATTTGAAATTTATAAATTCTGAAAATGCTTCAGTGATGGTTGTAGTAATGAGAAGGTTATATGCATCCAGACTTACCAAGTGTTTGGTTGATTGAAGCTCAGGTTTCAGGTAGATTATTTAGAGCATGGCAATGAGAGTAAGACCATGACAAATGCCGGAATCTACCATGTAAAAGAGCCAAACCTTATGAGAAAATTCTCATGGCTGTGAAAATAGTTGGTATGCATAATGGGTTGTTAAATTTGAATCGTGAATTTCGGATTTAAGAAATTACTGACAACTACTAATCACTATTGGCTTGCATAAGATTGTGTCAGGAGGACGCATTGTAAGTGGGTATTCATATTATGCTAGTAAGCATAAAATTATAATGGGCATAGTAGTGCTACTTACAAGAGACCCACAAAGGAGGATCACCTCATTGCTAAGCAAACTAATTTCTGTAGTAGACAGAATTGCAAATTCCTATTTGTTGTAAAGGAAAGAATCCTATGGCTAGGGTTTAAGAGGCCATCAACGTACTGGGGTTGAAAGAGAGATGCACAATGTTCAGCAAGTATATGTAAACAAGATCAGAGATGAGAAAGGTCCACACCTAACTAACTGAAGGCTGGTCCAAGCTTTCTCTTCAATCCTCTTCTTGCTCCTCTCGCTCCAAGAGACCTGCAAAATGAATTATACCCTCCTCAAACCATTATGACCACATATAAAACAATGATAATCAAATAAACATGGATAAATGATCTGAATAACATCATCATATGATCATAAACAGAGATTCAATCACACATTGAACAATGATTTGGGAAAAAGAAGGACATCACATCTTTATTAATCTTGAAAACAAGTACAAATATACCTTCTCTTCAAGTTTGGCACCTCACGAAACCTTGATCTGGTTCTGTTGTTTCTCTTCTCCAAAGAACTCAGCCTCCAAGCTCTGCAACACAAAGGGAAGACCTCCAGGGAAAAGGTGTGGGTAAAGAGAGTCCCGATTCCTCCAGCATAACAATGCATAAATTCCAAGTCCCCTTTCATGGACCTCCCTACCTCTATTTATATGATAAAGAAGAGTTAGGCGCGAAGCCAAAGTGGTTACAACTGAAGAATTCAGTTGGAAAACTACCTAAACTAATCCAAAAGGCGTATTTTTATGTTTAAATGTCGAGGGACACATTCGCGACTATGAAGGAGGACAACCCACGAATGATCCGCGAGTTTTCACAAGAGCAACCCGCGAATATATGCATTTGCGACTTGTAATACATGAGACTTGCGAATGATTCGCGACTTGCATATAAGGAGAGTCACGAATACACAAAAAACGCATTTTTAAGGTATTTCTGGGCATTTTCAGACTTTGGTGGCTTCTGGAAAGTTTTAGCTAACTGAAATACCTTTCCAACGGTGCAAAAATGAGGTCACACGGAGTTACAGAACTCAAGATATGTGTCCTCCAAGATAGGTGTTTTTTCAGTGATTTTCAATGACTTTCATGAAGTGTCGTCATGGAAATTTCGACATGCGACGGAATCATGGGAAAGTGGTCATAGGCAGAGAAGTGTCATTTTGAGCTATAACAGATGCCCCCTAATGTGTGAGGTTAGAGGGGAATACGATACCCGAAATACATTATAAAGGAAACAGCTGAGTATGGAGAGAGCAGAGAATCCAAGATCGAAAGGCTCGAGTGAAGGTACCTGAAAGAGAGATAAATGTCAGAAAAATTGATCTGTGGAACATACACGTCCATATACAAAACATTGCCATAAAGATAGGCGGATCCAACATATGTATAACTGATGAAACTATAATGGTCGCTCAATATGCAAAAAGGCGCCATATCAAATCTAAAGGAGTCATGGCCACAAATGAACAAGGTGGATCCATACTCGACAATCGATCATAGCCACAAAAATACAAGGTGGATCTATGTCTCAGCAAAATGTCATATAAAGTATAACAAGGTCTTGCACAACTTGGGAAATAGCAAAAGATAACAAAGCTATTGCCGACCCCAAGGTATTCAATCCAAACCACCCAAAAAAAAAGGTACGAATCCTAACCATGCGAATAAAGGAGTTGAAGTCGAACATGGAGGAAGCTGTTTGATTACCAGTCAATAATGAAAACCATTAACAAACACGAGGGAAACCACCATTAATGAAAATGGTCCCCAAGGTACCTAGTACATTCTAACAAGTGTGATTACAAGGACTTGAAGTCGAACACTTGAAGAATCCATCGAGTAGGAGACATTAAGGTATCCCCACTACCCAATAGCGAGGGAAATTGCCATTGAGGACAACAATTCCCGAGGTACTATCATAAAACTCTAAATCTCGTTCCCAGAGCAAGAGGTGTTGCAGTTGATAGGAAGAGATCCGTTGGAAGGAAGGAATTAAGGCATCCTTCATCATCCAACACGAGGTAAGTCAAAGACTAATTGGATCTGGAATTGGTACTGAATTTCAAAACAAGGACCGCTAAAGACATGATGTAATGAACTGATACCAAGGAATGGCCGACACAAAAGGTCAAGGCAACTACAGAATGGCCGACAAAGGTTTAATCCTTGAATAGTGAGCACGACACAAAAGTGACTTAGGCAGCTTTTGACACAAAATAGGACCAATGAAACAAATCTACAATGTAGGAGACATTGACAGATTCCCCATATAATTGGAAAAGAGACCAACTGGAGGAGTAAGAAACTTTGAATCGGGATAAGGTCAAAATACTAGGACCCAACTGTTTGATAGACTCAAAACGGGTGCTTTGTTCAAGAAAACAAGACTTGCTGCCATGATGTAAAAAACATGTGAATGAACTTCCCTTCCCCTCTTTCTTGTAAAGGTTTAACGAGTCCAAGAAAGCAAACTCGGGACCATCTTCATTTTTTGACAAGCTCGAAGAAAAGAAAGAAGAATGCTTGATAAGGCACTAATTCGTGGATTTTACGAGCCCGAATTAGTACATGCTCGACGGTGTTTTCATAATTTAGAGAGTCTAAAAACTCCAAAGAAGACTCTAGGGGGGTCCTTTTTCGTACAATTTAGTCTCCTAAGGCCGAAAAAGTATAAAACAAACCAGAGAAGAACTCTCTTAACTTCCGAAGAAGAAAAGGCGCACCTTTTTCATAATTAGTCAGGAAGGTCCAAAAAAGGTTAAATTACCACCTACCCAACGCTCCTTCAAAAGCAGCATATAGCCTGATTTTTACGAGTGTGAAGGAAGGCAAGATCACTCGGAAAGATCCATTTGATTACGAGAAATGGAGCTTACAACAATAAACTCGATGCTTTGTTCTTTAGGGTTTAACGAGCATGACAAAGACATAAAGTACACTCAGAATCTTTTTCATGTTTTGGTCCAGAGCACGAAAAAGAGAAAACTAAGCTCATACAAGGGGTTCCTTTTCCGTAAATTTAGTCCCTCAGGTCCGGAAAAGAGATAAACCTATTCCTGAGAATACTCTTCTCAATTCAAAATAAAATAGAGGGATCCTTTCTCGTATTATTCCACATGGTCTGAGAAAGAGATAACCTACCACCAATGTGGATGCCCGTTCACATATGCTTAACAAGCTTGAACGGACGAGATAACTCGGCAATCAAGTCTGTTTTGAAGGAGTCAAACCTGGGCCTAAAGAAACTCCAAATATTTCCCGTGAAGTTTTAACGAGTCCGGAAAAGTCAACTTGCAGCCTCCTTACTATTTTTAACGAGCTCAAAGGAGAACATAAAGAATGCTCTAAATGTGAGGAGATGAGTGTCATAGGCAGGAGAAACTAGTTCCAAGCGCAAGGAACAGACCTATGCATAATGCAAGGAAAGCGAGCAAGATAAGGACACTCGGGGAACGTCTCCTCAAGGTAAAGGGAGTCAAGTTGCAAAGGCAAAATGATACAAGGCTTAGAGACGATGAGAACAAAGATGAGGGCTTATACAACGAGCTAAAAGCGTGGAAGCCGGCATCAGGCTCATAAGCGCGAGCAGGGCACATGCAAATGCAATTACAGCTTGAACAACAAGGTGAGACCAGTAAACAGTTGTGAATCCAACTACAAATCCTGTCTCCAAGAAACAACAACATCAGGATCATATCCAGAAGAAAACATCCGATGTTGGTCACTTTAGAAGAAACACATGTGACTTTGCTATCTTCTATAAAAGGTAAAGTCAAGGCAGAATCAACCGAAGAAGATTCTATAGAACCAAGGCTCGAGGATTTATAATCAATAAGATCGACCTCAGAAGGAAAGCAAAAATCAACAAGGGAGATAGAGTCTACAGGAACAAACTCAATATCCAAGGAGTCGAAAAATTCATAAGAAAAATCAAACTCAGCAGGATCACTGATTTGCGGTTCAACGGAAAAGTCAAAAGACTCAACAAGACCAACATAAGAAGAAAAGTCAGGCTTACTAGGCAAATCATGGTTAGACTTAGTCACAACTGAACCAACATCCAAAAGAAGGTCAGACTGTATCAAAGACTCTAGGAAGACTTCATCCAAAGGAAGGAGATCATCCGAGATAGGACACATGTCTAAACTTTCAAATGGATCGACAGAGTAGAGAGAAGACTCTACAGTCTATATAGGATGACTCACTAGTTCAACTACTAGGACCAAGTCCCGAGAACGTAAGCATGAAAACAGAGGCTGCTTCTCAGTAGCAATTGAACACAAAAGACAAGAGGCCACATAGTTCACCTGTGGCGGGGTAGTGTCTACAGAAACACTGGGAACCAATAAAGGAAAGACTTGATCTCTAGCTGGGTCAGGAGACGGATCAAGAAAATCCAACTGATCAATAGTGACAATTTCTTCTCCATGATTAAAGTACATCACACGAAAGAATGTTGACACCACAGCTTGCATGGCATAGACATAATCACGTCCAAGGAGCATATTAAAATCCAAGGGGTCTTCTATCACCATGAAGTCAACTAAGACGATCTTCCCACCCAAAGTAACAGGAGTTTGAGCAAGAATTCCTAAGGCTACACAAGTTCTTCTATCAAATTCCAGTAACTGACTAGCAGTTGACACAAGGCTGGGAGATCCCATACCTCTCCAAGCACGAGCAGACAAAATACTAACTGAGGCTCCTTCATCTACAATACAACGAGCAATCGTATATGGTTCAACTTTGACCTTTATCTGGAAAGGTGCATGGGAATGGAGGCGCGCCTCAACTAGGCTATCCCAAAAAAAGGAAGCAATCCGAGAGCTTGGTGGGGGTTGATCTGAAACAAGTTCAATGCCCCCTTGTTCAGTAAGTTCTGAACTGGCAGTGAAGAAAATGTGACTAGTAGACACTTCACTCTCCAAAGGAAGAGTGGGATTGATCGATAATGGAATCGATTCAACCGCTTCATCAAAGTCACTCTCTGAAGGGAGAGTGGGATTGACCAAAGATGGCATTGGTTCAATCACATGAGGATCACTCTCCGAAAGAAGAGTGGGATCGACCAAATCTGAGATTTGTTCGACCACTTGATCAACCAAAGGTTGAATAGGTTGTTGAGAAACTATAGGGTGTTCAAGAGAAGGAAATCTTTGAGTCTTGGACCACACTCTTCGCACCTCTGCAATAGTAGGGCATAGATGAGTAAGATGATCTCCCTGGCATAGCACACAAGGGAACTTAAGATGATGCTTCGAACAACCAGTTTTCTCAACTGAGTCAACATGACTAGCAGTGGATGACTGTTTTCTCTCATCATGACTAGCAGAGGATGAGAGTTTGCCCCCAGCGTGAACTACAAAGGCTGAGTGACTGGATCCAACCCCACTACGAGAGGCTGGTTGTTGAGAGACTTCAGGATGTTCAAAAACGGGAGGACCATGAGCCCAAACTCTTCGCACCTCAGCAATAGAAGGGCATTTATAAGTAAGGTTGTCTCCCTCACAAAGCTTACAAGGAAACTTGGGCTTGCGTTTTGAACGGATAGTCTTTTCAACAGTGTCAACATGACTCGCAGTGGTTGACATATTTTTTTCAGCGTGTACCACAGAGGCTGAAAGACTGCCCCCAGCGTAACTTGCAGAGGCTGAGAGACTGGGTCCAACATGACTTGCAGAGGTTGGACGGGCACCATCAACATGAACAACAGAGGCTGAATGGTTAGGATCAACATGCTTTACAGCAGTTGAGTGTGTGCCCCCAGCATTAACAACAGAGGCTGGGTGAACGGATCCAACTTGAACAACAGAGGTTGGATGGGGAGGTTCAACTTGAAAACCAGAGGTTGAACGAGTGTCTTCAGCATAAAGAAAAGAGGCTGAGAGACTGGATCCGACATGACCTGAAAAGGTTGGAAGGATCCTACCATCATGATCAACAGATGCTAGATGGTGAAGATCAACTTGACTTGCAGAGGTTGAATGTGGAGGTTCAACTTGAACACCAGAGGTTGAACGGATGCACTCAGCTTGAACAACAGAGGTTGAGTGAGAGGACCCGACATGACCTGAAAAGGTTGGATGGATCCCACCAGCGTGAATAACAGAGGCTAGATGGATAGATCCAACATGACTTGCAGAGGTTGGATGGGTGCCCCCAGCATGAACAACAAAGGCTGGGTGGTGAAGTTCACCTTGACTTGCAGAGGTTGAACGGGTGCCCCCTTGATTATGTGCTTTCTTCCTATCCTCCTTCTTTTACTCCTTTTAGACAGTCGGTTACTAGTATCAGTACTTTCACCGCATGAGGTAGAAGGAGGAGGAGAATTAACTACAGGTGAAGGGGAAGTAGTGTTTTGATGCCCTTGATATAAGGAGCTTACTTGAGAAGCATCAGGAGCATTCAAGACAGTTGGAGTGGAAAACAACCACACCGGTAGCCCTAGGGTGAATCCAGGTAGATTCAAGGTGGCCATCAAGGGAACACCAACATTCCCTGTGAGAGGAATAGGACAAGGAGCTCCCATCATGGGGATCTCTTGGTTGGTGTTCAAAGGGGTGTTAGCCATAGTTTCAAAACAAGAGACAAAGTCTGAGGTTGATGGTCAACCAAAATTACAAAGAAGACACCTAAAGGCCCACTAAGTATAGACAAACCACACAGCACTCACTAAAAATTCCTAAAGCCCAAACAGACAAACAGGTATAAGATGTACTTTCCAGAAGAAAGCTGATGAACGATCACTGGGCGTCCTTGAGGTGGTTCTCAGGCACAAGCGAAGGAATCACCCACCACCCTCCTGCACTTTCCACAAGGGTAACCTTCCAAGCCCGTCCAAGGTCAACCAGAAATAACCTTCCGGTGTACCTGTGTATGAACCCTAGATGTCAAAGAGACTAGAGGCTACCTTAACTAAATTGACAGTCTGGGGGGACAGTCGTCAGCCGAACTCGTACGCATGGGCAGGGTAGCTGAGCCCGAAACTCTATCTAGGACAGAATCCCCAGATGCGTAAAAGTCCTGGGTTACGTTTTGACAAGGATTCGGAGGGTTATCTCCTCTATCCAAGCCTCCACACGGCCTAGTGCTTAACTCCCGTTTGAGAGGAGCTTCCCAGATACAATCAATGTAGAAAAGGATTTACCTAGTGATTGGCCAACTACGTCTGAAATTTAACACTTGTGGGGGGTTTAAACTCCCTATCCCACAAGTCTAGCCTAAGCTAGTTGGTGTATGACCCTATAAAATAAAACTTACTAGCAATTTTTAAAATTATCTCATTTATTTTAAGGGCTGTTATTAGTTAGAGGGTAAATGGCATGAAACTTATGTGGTGTTTTGACTCAAAATTTGAAACAAAGGACTAAGCAAAGAGAAACAAAATGCAAGAAGCAAAAACTATTCTCTTTATATTTCTTTTTCAAATAGAAACTTGAAAGCCAAAAAGAATAAAATTCTTTTTTATATTTTTCCAAAAACAAAGATATGCTATGCAATCTAGACTAACAACCTAATCTACATGCACATAAAGCAAACATATGTTTTTGTATTTTTCTTTTATAACTGCAAAAGAAAAAATCAGCCTATGAAATAATGCAAACAAGTACCGTAAGCAAAGCAAATAGACAACTATTCTACTCCCCACAAACAAACTCTAGGTCTCCCTAAAGTTAGATATCAACCTCACTTGAAAAGAAGGCTTATAAAAGTGGCCAAGCCAACAACTTTGGAATGAAGAGAATAAGCAAAAAGACTGACATAAACAAAGGTCAACAAGTCCCAAGTATCAATCTAAACCTACAAACAAAGGCTGATCAGTACCTTGTCCAACAAGGTCAAGCCAAAGAAGGGGGTGGGGGGGGAAAGCAGCACAAACAAGTAAACGCTCTTTTTAATTTTATTTTATAAAGGCAAAAGAAAAACTACCTACAAAGCAAAAACATGCAGATAACAAGAACAAAGCAAAAGGAACTCTGCTAAACAACCACCAAACAAGCTCTAGAGTGCTCTAAAGTCAGTATAAACCCTACTTGGAAAGGAAGGCTTGTATAAAAGACAAGTCTACTATTTTGGCAAGGTGAAGTTAACCAACAAAAGAAGAAGGAAACCAACAATAAAAAGCTTCTGAAAATCAAACCAAAGTCAAGAACAGAGGTTGACCAAAAACATAAGCCAAAAATCATACCAAGCAAAGGAGGCAAGGGGGAAGAGCAAAGAACAAACCAAATGCTATAAAAGGCTAAAACTCTAGCATGCACCTAAGATACACTAGACTTGAGCGAACTTGAATCAAATAAACTGTATAAAAGCAAAGAACTGAAACACACAGGCTAACATAACCAAAAGAAAACCAACTAAGGAAGGCTAGGAACCCTAGCTTGGGTGCAAGCAATGACAAGAATCACTGCAGGCTTACAAAGGCAAGTGAGAATCAGCCACTGTCAGAAGACAGACTGAAAAAACAGAGCCCAAGATCCTGAACACAGGTCTGAACAAAGACACTTTAGCCTACAACCCAAACCGGCCAAAATACTCCAGCATGCAGACAGTAAACAATCCAAGCAAAAAGGATGAAAGGGCTTCCGAAAAAGCACAAACTGTGATCAACAGAGGCACCCAGACAGGCCAAACAACATTTATAAATAAAATCCACTCAGAAACAAGGATTACCCAAAGCAAAGACCAAGCAAACTTTAACTTTAAAAATCCCCACTTCCAGGAGTATTCGCGACTGTCTATAAGGGCAGGTCGTGAATGACTCGTAACTGTTCAGTGAAGCAACCCATGAATACAAGACTGTATTCACGACTGTCTAGAACAACAACTCGCGAATAGGTAGAAAAATCCCAAAAAAAGGGTCAAAAACTACCCAAAGAAGGCAGGAGAAGTGTGTAATCATACTGGAAAGGTGTTCCTAAGTGGCAAAAAGGACTTGAAACAATGCAAAAACTGAAAAGAATCAAGAGAAACCCCAAACAGACAAGGCTTTCCCCAGCGGAGTCGCCAGTTCTGTTGTAAAGGAAAGTATCCTATGGCTAGGGTTTAAGAGGCCATCAACGTACTAGGATTGAAAGAGAGATGCACAATGTTCAGCAAGTATATATAAACAAGATCAGAGATGAGAAAGGTCCACACCTGACTAACTGAAGGTTGGTCCAAGATTTCTCTTCAATCCTCTTCTTGCTCCTCTCGCTCCAAGAGACCTGCAAAACGAATTATACCTTCCTCAAACCATTATGACCACATATAAAACAATGATAATCAAATAAACATGGATAAATGATCTGAATAACATCATCATATGATCATAAACAGAGATTCAATCACACATTGAACAATGATTTGGGAAGAAGAAGGACATCACATCTTTATTAATCTTGAAAACAAGTACAAATATACCTTCTCTTCAAGTTTGGCACCTCACGAAACCTTGATCTGGTTCTGTTGTTTCTCTTCTCCAAAGAACTCAGCCTCCAAGCTCTGCAACACAAAGGGAAGACCTCCAGGGCAAAGGTGTGGGTAAAGAGAGTCCCGATTCCTCCAGCATAACAATGCATAAATTCCAAGTCCCCTTTCATGGACCTCCCTACCTCTATTTATATGATAAAGAAGAGTTAGGGGTGAAGCCAAAGTGGTTACAACTGAAGAAGTCAGTTGGAAAACTACCCAAACTAATCCAAAAGGCGTATTTTTATGTTTAAATGTTGAGTGACACATTCGCGACTATGAAGGATGACAACCCGCGAATGATCCGCGATTTTTCACAAGAGCAACCCGCGAATATATGCGTTTGCGACTTGTAATACATGAGACTCGTGAATGATTCGTGACTTGCATATAAGGAGAGTCGTGAATACACAAAAAAACGCATTTTTAAGGTATTTTTGGGCATTTTCAGACTTTGGTGTCTTCTGAAAAGTTTTAGCTAACTGCAATACCTTTCCAACGGTGCATAAATGAGTTCAAACGGAGTTACAAAACTCAAGATATGGGTCCTCCAAGATAGGTGTTTTTTCAGTGATTTTCAATGACTTTCATGAAGTGTCATCATGGAAATGTCGACATGCGACGAAATCATGGGAAAGTGGTCACAGGCAGAGAAGTGTCATTTTGAGCTATAACACTATTGAATTTAATTACTAATGTCATTGCTTGGTTATGGAACAATCAATTTGGATTGTATTATCAGATAACGATTTACTGTTTGGCTAATTGATGAATGTGCCAGGGGTACACACTGCAGGAAGATCATGTGTGATGGCTTGCAAGAGCCAAACTTCATGGGGAGGTTTTCCCTTATCTTTGAAATGCGTTTCAGGTGAAACTCCATTGGACATTTTGGAAATGTCTCATCTGCACTACATGTTTGGTAAGAAACATGAGTGAGATGGTATAGACTATGTCGATAAGACATGTGTGGATATGAACTGTAAAAAGGAGTTGGGATGGCTAACCGAGGGACTGTCAACTCGGAGAAGGGAGCCCCATTCCTCCTTAATGAAGGAATACTGCATCAGCAAATGGATAAGTGTTATGTGACCCTTGCTAATAATATGCATGTCAATTATTAAAATTCCATATGCAGAACATGTTTTGATTTTATTTCCATTATGACCGATTGCTTGAGTATGAATAGGGCCTACATGGCTCACATCGGAAAGGGGTGCACACTTTCCCGATGTCGGATCATAAAAGGGTTTTCAATATTGATTACACCCTAGGGAGTGGATGCATTCCTGGTGTCTCAATACTTGATAGTGAATGATATGAAATATGGTTACAGTTTTAGAGCAATAATGCTGATGAGTTTGCTTATATTGCTTGTGTTGACAGGCTAAATAGATGCAGTTGGGTGTTGCACCCTAAAAGGTAAAAGGTAAATGGTTGTTGTGAGGGGTTGCATAGTAAGGGTTATTGTTGATATAAGTGTATGTTGATATAATTGTATGTATTATTGTTGATATAAGTGCATGTTGGGTTTTTATATGCCTGAGGATCCATAGTAGATCCTAGACCTAGAGATGGTCGTGGTAAAGTTCCAAGCCCAGTCGACATGAGGATGTACTGGCTGGACATTAATTATTTGATGTTGTAGAGCAGCTTGCGCGCTGATCTAACATCCAAGTCCATAGGCGATCCCAAGGCTTGCAAAGCAAAGAAGGATCATGTGGACGAACGAGGAAACGCACAATACAGATAAGTATTGGATTATTTTGCTTATGAATATACATGTGTATATGATTTGGTTATAATGTTTTAAGCTCTTTTTCTAGAGATAAAATCGATGAGAATAAACTAAACATGTGAATCTATTCAATGTTTGGATATAGGTATCGCTGGGAGCAAGGACTATGAGAGCATCCTAGGGGTGCATGTGGACATGTGATTGTCCTGGAGAGCTTGGAATGAGCGGTAATGAAAAAGGTGCTAGTAAGACTGTGGAGGTCCTAGCAGCTGAAACAAACCGTGTGGAGAGACTCCATGGTTTAGAGGTCTGGAATATACCAGAGACACTAAGTGTCATGACCAAGAGCGATTGGTCCAGCATTCACAGTGAAGTGAAAGAGGCTGAGAGCATGAAAAGCCACAGCGGTGGTGTGGGTTCCAGGATGGAACAAAACAAAGAGGAAAAAAAAAAACGCTCTTACTACACTCTCTTGCCCTTTTAATTATATATATATATATGCATTGTGAAAAATAAAATATTGTTGAATGCATGTATGACTGAAAATGGAATGTGTGTATTTGATGAAAGTAAATTATGAATGTTGGAATAGTTAATTCCCTACCCAAGAATGGACATGAATGAGATCGTGTGCCTATTGGGAAGGCATGAAAAATATGAAAGCCTCCTTGATGAGACTTGGACTATCATGCCAATTGGGTAATTAACTAACTGATTTTAATGTTTATATTATGCTTGGTCTGACAGGATTTCAATGGTGCATTTCACAGGTGAAAAAAGTGAAACCTGGGGGTGCACATTGATCATGGCAGCAGATCAAAGGTTGTTGGACTTGGCTGGAAGTCTCCTTCAAATGATTGCCAGGACCCAAGAAAATCTTGGGGAGATGCTCAAGATACAAAAAAGGCAGAATGAAATGAACCACCAGATTTTGCAAGACTCTATTGGTTTGCAAAGGGAGGTGAAAAGCCTTCTGGGAGAAATCAGCAAAGGAAAGGAAGGTGGATTAGTGATGGGGAATTTGTCCAAGTGACCCATTAAGAAATGGTCCAGGCATGAAGACTCAAAGTAAATTGAGCAGGTAAAGATGAAGCAGCCAGTGAAATGCTGGGAATGCGGAGGACATCATTTACGCCGGGACTGCCCAATGAGGGAGCATGAAGAGGGAAACAGTCGCAAAGTTCCTAGGCTTCGGGATAAGCTGAGAGCTGAGAACCACTGGGAGAAGTTCGTGGAAGCCGAGGGGCTTGGTCCTGAGCGTTCAAAGTGAATAATTGAATGTGGGACGGATCTGCAAAATTTTGAAATTTTGATGTGCAATTGTATATATATTGTATATGTATTCCTATGTATTGGAACACCGAGGATGGTGTTATTCCAAGGGGCAGGGGAATGTAACACCCCAGTTTTGACCCCGTTTTCATGATGTATATAATGTAATTAATCGTGGTGAGGATCTAAAGGAAAAATCCCCACCATCGATTTGGTTGTGTATGTTTCGACAATGGGGATAGTTGTCGATGGTATATCATGCTATCCGGCACATTATAATTCGGTATCATGTAAAAACGCACATCAATTAAAAATAAACCCACGACTAGCTAGGGCAGTGCAACGTTAAAATGAAAAGGGCATGATTCCAAAGGATAAGGGTGTGGGGGATGTCAAACCTTGGCCTATGGGGGGGAAATCCATGTGTTACCACCTTGTTTTATTTGCCATCTTCCTTTGTCTCATCCAACCTCTTTAATGTTTTGTGGAGTAGTTGAGGTAGTTATTGCTGAGTAGTGGTGGCTGTGGAAGGACTATCAGTCCTTGCCCACGTGCCCACTCCACCAGTAGACTCTCCTTTTCACGTCGCGTGGGGCAGAAGAAACATTCAATCCACTCCCTCCACTTCTAAGGCATTCTCGTTGTTGTCTGTTCATCCTCACGCAGAGCCATTGTCTGTTCATCCTCACACAGGAGCGGAAGTCTTGCTCATCTCTCACGCAGGGATGCACAGGAGGAGGAGGCCAATTCATCTTCCTTGCATAGGGCTGAGTGAAGGGGGTGTGTGATTTCTATTTGCAGGAGCCATTCACGCTCGGGGCTGTGCGCCTGTGTGTTCCATACCGGTTTCGGTGGTATGTGTATGTCTCCTTATTGATTGTGGCCGTGTATGCTGTCTGTTGTGGTCTGCGTTTTTTTTTTCCTCTATCCACGCTGGGAGTTTGGCTTCTCCTCTATTTTGGGACTGTGTAAGGTCGCCATAGCTTTCATTGTGCGTTGGGCTATCGATTTGCCCTGGTTTTGGGTTGCTTCTTGGATGTTAAGGCTGTGGACGTCTTTTGGGTGTTGTGCTGAGTTGTTTTGGCCACGCTAGGGCCAAGAACAACTCTGAGTTGTCTTATGGATTGAGCTATGTTTTTCCTTTGTTGGGAGTGTCATCCGGTTGTCTTCACAGAGCTGTAAAGGAATTGTTTTTCTGCGGTATGCAGCGGTTGGTCTTCGGACTATTGAGAGTGGGATTAGAGGCTGTGTATGCATGAGAAGACTGGTGTTGAGGCCACCAGCTTGGCATTTAGCATGTCCTAGCTCCTTGATGACTTGGTAGGACCCTGCTGTGTGGGTTTGGATGATTGGAAAACCTTGGCTATGTGTAAGCCTGCGTTGACTCTTATTCCTTGAGGAATCATGCCCAGCTCGGGGGTGATAATGTTGCTGAGAGATTGATAAGCACGCTGGCCTATGGTTGGGTGGAACGTTGCAGCGACGTAGCTAGTTGCAGGAGAGTTCTTCATTAAAAGATAAGTACTCATGACTATTTTATCTCTGCAATTATATCTATTGTTTCATGAATTATGATGAACATGTTAAATGCTGGAATGTGTGTGTTGCTTCCACTGAATGTTGAGTAACTGTGTATCCTTGTATGTTTTATGCATCTTAGCATGTGTTATGTTAATATTTTTAATTTCATCATTGATGTCTGTTCATGTTCATGGGGCTGTTTTCCCGTTTGTGTGGTGTGGGTAGCGTCCTCTTCGCCGATCGGAGGGTCAGGGACGTTACAAGGGCCTAGCAGATGTACAGTTTGTAAGAAGGACAAAAAAAAATCCATTTGGTTAATCTTTTGTGCTTATTGAAAACATGTATGGGATGAGATGGAATGTATGATAGGGGTTAGAGGAGTTTGGAAAGGGGGCATGAATCATGGATTCCAGTAAGTTGTGAAAGAGAAGGCATCCGTCCAAGCAGATATTTTATCTACACAAAAGAGCCAGCTATGACCTGGAAAGAGTACATAATAAATATCATCCACTCTCTAATCATACAAAATTTCAATAAAGGTTATATTGAGTGAATATATGAGTGATTGTTCCAGTTTATTTCTTCTTAATACATTTTTTTTTCTACTTGGCAGGCAAAGTACAAATAATACCAAGAAGCATAATGAGTAAAATGTAAATTTCTGAAGACAGACATAATCAACATAGAAAATGTGTACTTGGCCTATATGAACTAAAGATCCATTTGCCATGAATTGTTCCCAGCCTCTAAGGTGATCTTATATGCCAGAAAGGAAAACGGGAAGAAAAAATTACAAGCAGTGCACATATTAGAAAGCAAGGGAATTTTAGCCCTCACAGTTGATTAGTTGACTAACATACATTTTTTTCTTCTTGAGGCAATGAAATTTATAGTGCTAATGTCCTAGAACAAAAAGAAAAGCATAATATATAGGTAATTAAAAGACCATGATTAATGAAATTAGTGTTGTTTTCCAAAGAACATACAGGTTACAACATCTCGTGGTGCTAACATATTATATCCCATTTTCCTGGGAATGAACTCTAACAAGATGCACAATTGCTAATATGTGATATCATAAAATCTCTCCCACTACATGGGAACAAGAACTTCCATATTTATAGGGAGAATTCTGCATAGATTTGATTGTCTTAGATATTTGGGCAATTTCATTCCAATTAATAGGAACAACAAGTAAATGCAAAAAGAACATCTAGTCCTATCACCACAACATTCCAATAAAATCTACCAAGAACAATATTTGTGCCTTTAAGATTGTATCTCCTAGATGATTCAACTATACAATGTTGTGGTAACTGAAGAATCTTAAGCTGAAATTAGCAACTAGAGGTTCATACCATAACATGGAAAGCAAGGGACAACCATTCCAAAGAGGATTTAATCAACATGTCATAGTAATCCTTCAATATAATACAAGGATTCATTCAAAGTTGACCTTTACTTTCCCTACTTCTCTCAAACATGAGGTAAATCAAATGAAATCAGTTTAATTACATCTTGTTTTCTCATGTCTACAGAGATATTAATGATACTGTTGATATCATTTCCAAAGAAGGTGTGCAACTTGAAGCCAGAGTTTGGTTAGTGTCGAAATAAAAAAATGGACAAGTAGTTGAACACATCAAATCGGTTTATTGATTATGCATCTCTTTAGCTAAGAGTGTAGATCTTTCCAAAGGTATTAATCCTATGAATTATTGTTTCCAACCTATTGTTGACATTTATGTAGTGTTGAAAACATTATAGTAGGGACTGTTTTCTTGAACACATTGAGACACTACGATGACTGGAAAAGACTTTTTATGTGTTGTATGAGACTTTAGAGAAGGATGAAGTTTTGCTAGGAGATCATAAATAATCTCTGCTCCAAGAGACCATAGTAATGGAGGTATGTTGTCTCTTGGTTGTAGCATTTTAACATCATAATCAATAACTCCATCTGCATTATTGCAATTTTCTTCAACTCAGAATTTCCAATATCACCATTTAATTAAGGCATTATAAAAGGTTAGCCTCATTATTGTAGGACAAAATCTGAATGAAAGGGAAATAGCCACTTTGACATGCACAGACAAATGATCATTACATCTTGACCAGGTTCAAGTTTGATTTTTAGCATCTTATGACCAATTTCCTCAAATACAACACTTAATATTATTGTCAAGTAAATTGAACATCTTAAATTTAGCAAGTTTGGGTAAGTTTCATACTATATGTGTAAATGTTCCTCTTGTTCCTCCTCTTCATCATCATCATCATCTAACTCTTGACCTGAATCATTGTTACCTTCTGGTTCGTCTAAAGAATCATCTCTAAGAATGCCTTTGGTAAGGTTTTCAAAATCTCTCTAATGCTCCAAAAAATATGAAATTAGCTTGAAAATATATGTTACACGTCCCAAAGATTCAAGACGTGGATTTTAGTATTGGATATTGAAAACACAAAGGCATATAAACTCTAAAAAAAGGTAAAATTAGACACCCTATTAATGAGTAAATTGTAATGAAATATACCAAGGCCAACTTCTTGATCAGGCTCGTGTTATAGGGAAAATTAATGGGTAAAGTGATCTTGCTCGACAATATCTAGTTTCAAATGAACAATTGAATACCCTTGAAAAGTCCAAAAAAAAGTAGTAAAGATTCATGCACATACCATAAAAATCATACAACCCATCAAATACAATACAAAAAGGAATTCACATCATATTATACCTAGAAGTTAGCATTATAAATTGCAAAAATTCCTTCAATTAGAAACTTTATTTTTTGTCAATTTCTCCCTCATGAAGAATGCTTGTAAATCGCTAAAAACTCCTTCACACAAGTGAAATCCAAGTCACCATAGCATTTAATGTAACACACCATATAATAAGCAAATTCCATATTGCATATTGAAAACACAAAGGCATATAAAGTATGAAAAAATTAAAATAAGAAAGTTTGTTAATGAAGAAATTTGAAGGAAATATACCAAGGCCAACTTCTTGATCAAGCTCATATTCTAAGGAAAATGCATGGGTAAAATGTTCTTCTTGTTCGACAAGATCCAGTTCTGGACGAACAGTTGGATAACCCTATAAAATTCCAATAAATAGTAATAAGGATTCATCCACATACCATAAAAATCATACAAAACAACAACTACAACACAAACACGAATGCACATCATATTATACCTGGAAGTTAGCTTTGCAAATTGCAGAAAGTCCTTTAATCAAAAACTGCAATTGTTTGTCAATTTCTCCCTCATGAAGAAATCCTAGCATGGTATTGACCTCATGAGTAAATTCTTCAGATATTTGAAGCATTAGGACTAAGGAAGAGGGAAAAGGTTTGCTACCATCTTATCTTACCATGAAGGGATTCAGGTGAAAGGTCGTGAAGCATGGAGCCACATTCCTTCACAAATCCATTGGAAAAATGCAAAGAATAAACACTATATTAAATCTTGACATATTTTCTAGAGAAGAAACATGGCTGCAATATTAAGAAAATGACAAAGGACATAGTATCCCTTAAGCACGAACACAAACAATGAAACCATAAGTTATAATTCTATACCTCGGCATAATCGTCTGTAGGAATGTACAACAAAACAATAAGAAGTTCCAAAGCAATGATCTCATGTGCAACGTGTTGATTTGTGAGATGAGCTCTGAATTTTGTTGTTGCTAGTAAAAGAGGCTACATAAAAGTTAAACAGAAAATAAGCATAGAATGGAAAAAAAAATTCAAAAATAAAAAAGGAATTGGCAAGGAAAAAATAGCTAATAAGATAAATGCAAACAACCCTAAGAAATTCCAACAAATAGTACTAAAAACCCATGC
Source organism: Pseudotsuga menziesii (assembly GCA_001517045.1). Lineage (NCBI taxonomy): Eukaryota > Viridiplantae > Streptophyta > Pinopsida > Pinales > Pinaceae > Pseudotsuga > Pseudotsuga menziesii. Next base: position 33,795 of record LPNX010680606.1, on the reverse strand, counting down.
ACATATGATAAAAATAATACAAACGAGCAAGTACAACACAAACATCAATCCAACTGATATTACACCTAGAAGTTAGATTTGCAATTTGCAAAAAATTCCTTGAATCAGAAGGTGCAATCATTTGTCAATTTCTCCCTCATGAAGAATGCTCGTAAATCGCAAAAAAAATCCTTCACACAAATGAAACCCAAGTCACAATAGAATTTAATTTAATATATCATATAATAATCAAATTCCTTGAAAAATCATGCATGCATCGGCATGTGACTTGCTTAGACCTTGTCCAAATTTAATGAGTTGTACGAAATGAAATTTAGATTAAGAGTTGACAATTGAAACTGATTATCTTTGAAAAGAGTGTGATACAAGGACATAGAATGGACACTTTTAGTATAACCCTTAATTGGCATAATAATCAGTATGTGCAACCATGTGCTGAGATTGCTATCGTGGTATTCACCCCATGAGTAAACTCTTCAGATCTCTGAAGCATTAGGAGTAAGGCAGAGGAAAAAGGTTTGCTACCGTCTTATCTTACCATGAAGGCCTGGAGGTGAAAGGTTTTCAAGCATGGAGCCACATTCCTTAACAAATCCAATGGCAACCTACAAAGAAAAAACATTATTTTAAATATCGACATATGTTATAGAGAAGAAACCTGAATTTAATCTTGAGAAAATGCCAAAGGACCTAGTATCCCTTAAGCATGAACAGAAACAATGATACCATAAGTTAGAATTCTATACCCCGAGACTATTGTATGTAGGAATGTCCAACAAAACAATAAGAAGTTCCAAAGAAATGATCTCATGTGTAACTTATTGGGTTGTGAGATGAGCTATGAATTTTGTTGCTGCTAGTAAAAGAGGTTGCATAATAGTTAAACGGAAGATAAGCATACCATGCAAAAAATAACTTTAAAGATATAAAGGGAATTAACAATTCCAAAAAGTAGCTAATAATACAAAGACAAACCAACCTTGTCATTGCATTTTAAATCCCTATTAAGCTACAAAATCATTCTTATCAGAAGCAAATGACCAACTTCTGGAAATTTTGTATTCACCATAGCAACACAGGCAGGGAAAACACCAGAAAATACAGGCGATGCAATTTGGGATTTCATTTATGACCTGCAAAATAGAGCTCTTCCCAACATGCACCAATTCTTTAAATGGCATCCTGGAAGCATTTGGAATCAATATGTACTCCTCCTGAGTGGACTAAGATAAAAACCTGGACAAACATCAGTCCAACATAATTCCAAAAAACTAACATGAAGTTCAAAGGTATTGAATTTGATGAGCATGTGTACATATAATGATAATGGTGATGTATCCCATATGTAACATAAACAATATTTCCAATATACAGAACATTAAATATGTAGAGAACATGTTCAATACAATAGGCCATTTTGAGGTCAACAGGTTTTGGAAGATGATATACAAATAATTTGAAGGCATGCTCTACATTCTTCCCATGAATGGATTAGGATCATTTTTTATAGACCCATTACACAGAAAATTGTTAGTAACTTGGTATATATAAAGCACAATCTGAAGTGAATAGATATTAGCATTTATGAATGCTTCTAAATCTGGTATGAAACAAATTTCCATACCTGCCCCTATGGTCCTTGTGTCCATCAAGAATCATCTTGAAATATATTTCTTTAATGCATACCTCAAGATACCTAGATCTAATACAAAGCCCATATTGGATCCTACCACCTAATGCATAATGGATGTTGTTCTAAAATCTTGAGAAAATAACAAAATAAGAAATAAATAAAATATAAAGTTAGCTATAAAATTTAAAAGTACCCTAGGAGATGCTTCTATAAGAGAAATTCGAGTTTAATCCATGACTCTCTCCGTTCAATTTTAATGTTATTATTAGAACACATGCATTATTTTAACTCTTTTTACATCTTTCATTTCAACACCATCATGAAAATCCTAATTTAATGAGTCCACAAATAATAATCTTTGGATAATTTATGGTACTTTGATTAGATTTTCATTGGTACTCATCCTTGGATTTATGCTTCTGCCTGGATGATAAATTGTTAGGAAAACCTCTTTTTGTAGTTAACTGGTCAGGATAAGGATCTATGATATTTACAATTATTTTGTATCATAGAGGAAGCCATTTGAATGTGAGATAAGAGACAAGTTGACTTTGGAAGCTATAATTTATCTCATGGATTCATATTTTTTGTTTCCTTTGGGTTTTTGAATGTGGTTACCTCTAGAGGACTCCTTTGGAAAGCCTCTATAGTACATTTTTTTTATATTATAGTTTGTGAAGATTCATTATAACTTATAAGTATAGTTTGTGACTTTATGCCCCTTTTAAATGCCATTGAAAAAATTCTTATAAATTACAGAAAAGAAAAAAAAATTATAATGCAAGAGAAGCTCTACTAACACTACAAGTAGGGTAGATACTTGGACATAAAGGAAAACAATCATGGTTTAGAGTTCTAAAATTTCCAACCTTAAAGGGTTAATACCCAGAGTCTATTCAAAAGTTCCCTCACAGTTGCAAGGAGACAACTCTTCAATATTTTCCTTTTTTTGTGTGGATTGGCTTGGGAGCATTTTACTCCATAAATTTGAAAGCCAAATAAATCCCATGAATTACCCTCATTTTTTCCTCTTTGCTTTTATCTCTCTTTTATCTTCCGGATTATCCTCATCCAATGTGGGTTGTTGTAGTTGTTTCTAAAGCTTCCTCAATTTTATCCACTCTCAGAGTTCGAGTAATTGAAAATTGACTCTTTATCCCTGCATGTTTGAAAATGTCAGTTTTCCATTCAAAGTCTTTTTCAAATTGAGGCTTTAGGATATTTAGGATTTGATTCCTCTAGAGGCTTTTGAGCTACATTCCCAACTGGATTTTGAATTTTTGGGCTGAGGCAGGCAAGGTAATTGTTCTTGAAGCAATTCTTGCAGTTGAATGGAATGTTCTCATTGTTGAAAGGTTGCTCCTAGGTGTAATACAAAATATGAAATTTGATTGATTTTGGCATTGGTTTGAACTTTGGTTAGATCTATATCCACACAAACTTCAACACTTTCCACTGGTTAAGTTGGTGTGGCCTGTAAAAATTTTCTAGGGAATTAAGATGGAATATAAAGCGTTCCTGATATGTTAGCAATCCTATCCACATCAAAGGTGAGGTTCCTTGAGTGGTCAATTCCAAGCATCTAATGCTTCACAAATAACCTTTCTCTATCCATCAAACTCTTGATAAAAATCATCTTGTCCTGCAAGCATTGCTATAGTCTGCAAAAAAAAAAGGAAGATAGTATAAAGGCCATCAAAACTCTTGGTAAACATGCATGAAACCTCAGAATTGAACATGAAAGGCAGGCAAGAGCTATGGTGGCTCAAGCCTTAAGAAAATCATCAATTCATGAAACCTTAGAATTCCCAACCTTATAAGTGTAGGTAGGTAAACAACTTCAACTACTATAATAAATTTGTGTTTTTAATGTTAATTGTATTTCCATTAATCCTATAATCAATCATAACTGTGATTGTGTGGTGAACTCAAGTTATTGTGTAACACACTTTTAGTAGTCTTTAGTTATAAAGCTTATCAAAGTAGTCTTGTTTTTTAATAATTGTAATATACTATATAATGACTAAAGCAGCAAATAGTGTTGTATAGTGGATTGAATGACAATGGGATGCCTTATAGATTGAATGCTTCAAAGTTTTGATCGAGTATAATAAAGACAAGGTTTTATAGATTCTATATTACTTCCACAATTTTCAATCAACTAAATATTGATTGGGTTGCGTTAATATCCAATGATTAGTTATTAAACACAAACAACGTTCACTCGTTTGGAATCACAAATCCTCTTGACAACACAAGCTTGAAATGATCATCGGGTCATTGTATAAGGTGCTTTCAAATCTCCTTCTTTCCAGTGAGTCAAAATTCAGTCTTTTTCATTTAAAATAACAAATAATTCAGGTTAATGGTTGGAAATCCTTAAATCGTAGAAAAAATCCTGAGACTAAGTGTTGTAATTAAAGTTTTAACATACCCAAAAAATGGAAAATAAATATTTAATATTTATTTCAGCAAAACATTATGTTAAAATTTTATTATGACCAAGTGGTCCAGGATGACTATAATTGAAGAATTATTTATTTTATTAATTAATAAATAGAGACACCTATTCAACGGGGGCTGTTAAATGAGATTTCACTGCCAGTAGGAAGAAGGAGTAGTTGTAAAATGCTGATTGACAAATGGCAGCACCAGCAATTCACTTTCTAGTTGTTGCAGGAGAATAATCCCTAAAAAATTGGTCATGTTCCCTAGGAGGGGGGGGACTGAGCTGGGTGGCTCATTAATTCCAACTGACCCTAAGACCTAGGCAGTCTTATATAAAACCATCAAATTGAGCAAGAGGCTCACTACTCATTATGATTTTCTAAGAGAATGACTTTGTGATTGCTGCAAACTAAAAATTCAGGCACACAAAGAATTTGATGAGGGGATAGCTAAAGTGAATTGATGAGCTAAGTTGCAGAAGTTTGATGTGTAGCAAATATCTCTGACCTAGGGGTGTAGTGAGAAAGCTCGGGGGTCCTAAGCACACGTTTGGTTTCTTTAGGAAAGGTTGGGTGGGACAGTATCCTTTGGATATTGGTTCTGTCTCTCAGAAAAAGCTTCCAGGTTCCAACTCTAATCTGTTTATGTTATGAAGTATTTGAATGGGTTGTAAACTGTTTATAATTTAGTAATGAAGAGATGTTGATTGATTGTAGTGATAAATATTTATTCCCTGTAGTTTTCCTCTCACCAGTTTTATTGGTGACGAACTCTAGTACAGGGAATATAAAATTATATGGATTAAGTCAAATTAGTTCAGATGAATATCAGGTATTATTTTTCTATTTAACAATTGTGGGTGAAATTTTCTAGTTACATACAGACGTTTCTCTAAGTCAAACTAGTCTACTCTCTTTTTCAAACATAAAATGTTGTTGCTAGTTAAATTGTCAAAACATACTATTTTTAGAACAGAATAAAAGAAAATGAATGAATCTAAAGACATCAATACTAAACTACATAGTATTCATAACATCATATCTATTTCCCAGTAATATCAAGTCAGTTTGATCTACACACCTTAGCACTATTACAGGCTTCCGGTTGTATTGATATTTTCGAGTTAAACAAGTTACAGTACAAGGCTTATCCCTTTTTTTATATCAAGTAACGTGCTAGACAAGGACCACTTAGGGTTATATCTTTCTTTTTATTAAGAAAATAAACTACCCTGCAACAATTAGTAATAGAAATCATTCTTTATTTTTAGAAAACTCTTCTTCATATTTTCTGTAACCACTAAAGAACAAATCCAAGTAAAACAACTACAAATGCAACAGGAAGGAAATCTTTGTTTTTCTTTCTTTCTTTGTTGAGTTAAATAATTTGTAGCTCGAACCCTATTTAGGTAAGTTACACTTGCCTATATCTTTATCTTTGTATATAAAAAAAAAGGAAAATCTGCAGTAAACTAGCTTATTATGATATCAAATCTCCATAAGAACTGATCTATTTTTTAGAGAAAACTTTCAAGAAAAACGACTCTTAAGCTACCTAGCATTATCACAATTTAATAAATAATATAATGAGGAAATAAATAAGTAAATAAACTATTTTATTCTAAACATAGTCACATTATAAATACCTACAACTAGTGTAGTATCTTTACAATGGTATAACCGAGAAGGTCTTTCATTTTTTACTTACATCCATTCTTTCCCAGTTAGCAGTTTGTTTAGAAAGGAAACGTAAACAGTAAATTAAGAAAAAACCCTTCAAATATAATCCTTTAAAATTTTATTTAGAGAGAACTCTTACGGCTATATCAAAGCCGAACCTTGTTTTTTCTAAAGCCAAACAAATATTTTTTTAATATATCACGTTTTTATAAAAAATATATATATATATACCACTACTACAACATCAAAATAATGATTAAGGCGTAGGCTTTTCTAAAAATATTTAGGATATCGAAAACAAAAGAAAACTTCTTTTACTCTCAGTTGGGCTTACATCTTTTATCTGTAAATGAGCAAAAACTACCAAGTCAGGTTCATGGCCTAAAAATCCTTTACTGTGTTTTTTTTTACAACCTTGTTTAAAAAAGCAAAAAAGAGAACTCTAACAGAATTTCAAAACCAAACCGTATAGAGCCGAAGAGTATTACATCCATCAAAAAATAAATTTCTCCACGGAGATTTTAAACCCTCACGAGTATTTAGGTCATATAAGTCTCAACACCAAAGATGGAGATCTGTTCATTCTTTTTATATCCTTAAAAAAATCAATAAGGAGGAACTTTAGACATCTTCACTTAAAGAAACGAAAAATGAATTCGTAAAGCCACCTCTACCTCAACAGTGCAGTTGTAAGATGTAAAACCCTAGACTAAGTCACAACCAAAATGCTAGGAGTTGCATCTGAAAAAGACTTAAGGAGGAGGCCATGATCTTATCGGTTTTAAAAACCCGTCCTTGTCAGCCTTTTGTTTAGCGCAGGGAGCCCACTTTGGGTCACCTATAAAGGTTTTCAACAAACGAGAAGAGTTACAACCTGGTTCTTCTTTTTGAAAACACAAAGGAATTTACAAAGTAAAAGAGCAAAAAGATACTTTACCTCGCTAATGATTGTTTTTCTAAGCCAGAAGCCTACAAACGGTAGTAAATCCGGAAACTTTGTAGGTGTATGAATCCATGAAGAGATTGTGTGGAGGAACATTTGATTTCTGAGTTCACAAACTTCCCCACCAAAAATTTTCAGACAGTAGAACAAAGAGCTTGAAGGAACATAGTGCGAGATTAAGGACATATTTTTCCTTTTCCCAAAAGCCCAAGTCAACACTATTTTTTACCTTTAAGGCAGTTTTTAGTGTTAGGGTTGCGTACCCTCTCCTTGACTTGCCAAGTGGAGTTTTTCACAGGTAGCAGGTAAAGTTTCCTCCTTTACCGCTTATTTTGTCAATGGACTCGAACCAAAGCTTAACTCTCAATCACATCTCCATAAAAAACCAAACCCGTAAAAGCATTTCTATCCTCCTTCGTATAGTTCCAATCCTTGGTATCTTTTCAAAAGTGTTTTATGAATACACTTTTCTTTTATCCTTTATGAAATTTCAGAAGTACCTTGTATTAAAATATAGACCTTACATATTAAAATAGTTAAGGCTTATCTCGTTTCTTTTCTCCTTAGAACTTTCACTTCATGGAGGTTAGCTTTGAAAGTGTTTTCTCTAGGATTTCAAGGGTGGCCTCACCACCTACACAACAAGGGAAAGGTTCATGTTTTAGTTATAGAGACTAAGTAAGATCATGTCCCTGTCCTGAAAAACAACTATGGTTTTGAAAACAAAAATTAAGGCATAACGAACATTACATAAGTAATAGTTAGACAATTAAATCTTATAGCTTAACAAATCTCTTATATTATGACAAAAGAAACATCAACAACTCTATTGTAATGTATAGTAAAAATGTCACTTGCAGTAAAAAATTTCTTTTATTTTTATGAATTTTGGGTGATGTTACATGTGGTATCAGAGCGAGGTTTCAACACTAGGCCTGACAGGCTCACTCGCTTATAAGGAAAAGTTGTATACTAATTTTATTTTGTATTTATTTCTGTAAATTTTCCAAAAATATACAAACTTGTTTTGCAAAAAATAGAAAATGCGGAAGCCTCTACAGAGAATGGTCCTCAACATGAAAACCCTAACAAATTTTATGTGGATTTGAATAATCCAGAATTAATACAAATAGTCAAAGAACTGAAGGATGAACTTCAGACTGTGAAAAAAGATAATCAGAGAATTTTAGAATTGAATCAATACCTTTTGGAAAGAATGAATAAACAAGAAACTAAACAGGATACTACAAAAAATTTATTGAAGGGTTTTCAAGAATTGCAAACCTTGTAACTTCGTTACAGAAGAAGGGTAAGAAATTCATTTGGGATCATAAGTGCGAAGATAGCTTTAATAAACAAAAAACATTATTAACTATGGCACCCATCCTGAAAATAGCAAACCGAAACAAAGATTTCGTCGTATGCACTGATGCATGCAACGAAGGCTTGGGCAGGGTACTCACTCAAGAAGGTCATGCAATTGCATATGAATCCAGAAAATTAAAAATTCATGAAAATAATTATGCAACTTATGATTTAGAGTTAGCTGCAATAATTCACACTTTAAAAATGTGGCATCATCACTTAATAGGTAAAAGATTTCTGCTAATGTCAGATAACATAAGTCTAAAGTATTTGTTTGATCAACAAAATCTAAACGCAAGGCAAGCTAGATGGATAGATTTTCTTAGCTAATATGATTTTGAAATCAAGCATATTAAGGGGAAGGAAAACAAGGTGGCTAATGCTTTTAGCAGAAATGTTGTAATGATTTTTGTGACTGCCATTAGAACCTATAAAACGGATTTGGAAGATAAATTGAAGGAAGGAACAAGGCAGGATCTAGAATATCAGAAATTAACAGAAAAGATAAATCAAAATAGATCGAAAAAAGTAATTACAGATTATAGTCTTAATGAACAAGACTTAATAGGGTGTGTGCAAGAAGTTGAGGGTCTCTTTTGGCGCGTTAGATGCAATACAAAACTGAAAAAATAGACATCCATCAACTTGCATGGATATTTTGAGACACTTACACAATGAATCTTGCGATCAATTAAAAACAAGAAATGTAGGAAATTGAATGACCTTTCCAAATATATAATTTTTTTCTTTTGAAAATGTTGTTAACTATATAAAGTTAGATATTTTTTAACGGGCACCCTTTATTTTTGGGACAAATTATAAGGTATATGTTTTTGTGGGTGCAGCGTCTGAGTCTCTAAATGATGGAATAAACTTACGAAAACTGGTATACATATAGAGAACATATAGGACTAGTGCACAACTATTTTTCCATAATAAAAATAATATTTTTAAATTTGTTTTTAATTATCTAAGAGATCAAACCTCGAAAATGGTACGTCAATTGTGGGTGCAGTGTTTGAATGTCTTAATGCAATTATTTGGAAGTGGGTTTTTTATAGCATGTATAGGTTGGTGTTCTTTAGTGCACCATAAAAAAAAGTTAAATGGTTGAGAAAGGAAAGAGATATGGACAAAACACTAACAGTGTGTTTCTTGAGTTGAGGAGTGATGACAGAAGATAAATAAGAAAAAAATAGAAAAAATTATGTATTCTTGTTAAAATTTACATATTTAGAATCTGCAAAAAAAACCATATCTGTTTCTAAAATCTCATAAAAAATGGAGGTGTGCAGCATAATCAGACGAACCGCTAAACACAAGCATATTGGAAATTTGGATATAATGTTGAATTAGCCATGGTTTATCATACTCCAAGGCATAGGCATGTTGAATCCGAAGCAAAGTACAAAGCAGACACATAGGCATAGGAATTCCATGAAAGCATGGGTGTAGGCTTGGCCTTGTCATTTGGTGGGAAATTTGTTTTGAATTTAACCAATACGCGAACGCGCTTTAGTAAAGCCAAACGCATGCGCGATTTAGTAAATCCAAATGCGCGCATGATTTATAAAAGCTAAACGTGTGCGCATTGTGGTTAACATAATTTTCATCATTATCATCAACACCATCGTCATCATCATCATCATCATCACCTTCATCATCACCTTCATCATCATCATCACCACCATCCTCATCCTCATCATCACCATGATCATTAGTCATCGCTCATCGTCATCATCACCATGATCATTGGTCATCGATCATCATCACCATCACCATGATCATTGATCATCGATCATCATCACCATCCTCATCCTCATCATCACCATGATCATTGATCATCGATCATCATCACCATCCTCATCCTCATCATCAGCATCACCTTCCTCATCATCATCATCATCATCATCATGAACATCATTGTCACCATCGGCATCATCATGATCAACATCATCATCACCATCGTCATCGTCATCATCATCTTCATCATCATCCTCCTCCTCATCATCATCATCATCATCAACATAATCATCATCATCACCATCAACATCATGAACATCATCATTGCCATCGTCATCATCATCATCAACATCATCATCATCATCATCATCATCATCATCACCTTCATCATCATCATCATCACCATCCTCATCCTCATCATCACCAAGATCATTGGTCATCGATCATCATCACCATTCTCATCCTCATCATCACCATGATCATTGATAATCGATCGTCATCACCATCCGCATCCTCATCATCAGCATCACCTTCCTCATCATCATCATCATGAACATCATCATCACCATCGTCGTCATCATGATCAACATCATCATCACCATCGTCATCATCATCATCCCTCCTCCTCATCATCATCATCATCCCTCCTCCTCCTCCTCCTCATCA
>LPNX010680606.1:6275-19916 GCA_001517045.1 Pseudotsuga menziesii | reverse complement strand
CACCATCCTCATCCTCATCATCACCATGATCATTGATCATCTATCATCATCATCAACATCGCCATGATCATCATCACCATCGTCATCATCATCATCATCAACAACAACATCAACATCAACATCATCATCAACATCATCAACATCATCATCATCATCACCATCAACATCGTGAACATCATCATCACCAGTGCCGTCATCATCATCATCATCACCGTCGTCATCATCATTATCATCACCATCCTCATCCTCATCATCACCATGATCATTGATCATCTATCATCATCATCAACATCACCATGATCATCATCACCATCGTCATCATCATCATCATCATCAACATCAACATCATCATCAACATCCAATCAACATCATCATCACCATCACCATCAACGTCATGAACATCATCATCACCAGCGTCGTCGTCATCATCATCATCACCGTCATCGTCATCATCATCATCATCGTCGTCATCATCATCATCATTGCCATCATCATCACCATTGTCGCCATCATCATCCTCCTCATCCTCATCATCACCATCATAAACATCTTCAGCATCATCATCACCATCATCACCATCCTCATCATCATCATCATCATCCTCCTCATCATCATCATCATAAATATCTTCATCATCATCATCATCACCATCGTCATCCTCATCATCACCATCATCATCACCATGATCATTGATCATCGATCATCATCATCAAAAGAGGCATGATCATCATGTTCATCATCATCTCCATCTTCATCATCATCATCATCTGCATCACCATCATCAACATCAACATCATCATCACCATCAACATCATGAACATCAACATCACCTTCCTCATCATCATCATCATCACCTTCATCATCATCATCAACAACATGATCATCATCATCACCATCAACATCATGAACATCATCATCACCATCGTCGTCATCATTATCATCATCATCATCATCACCATCATGATAATCATCATCCTCTTCATCACCATCAGTATGGAGGGATGGAGTAAGGGAGAAAAAGGAACATATAGGGAGGGATGCAGAGAGAATGAGGGAGGTATATTTAGAAAGAGATAGGGATATGTAGGGATTATTGGGGCTATAGAGAGAAACATTTATATGCATGAAAAGAAGGGAACACTAAAAACATTTGTTTTGTTGCTAGCCATAGAAAACATTTGGGAAGTTATAATCTTATTCGTTGCCCTAACCGTGCACCCACTCTATTAATTGTGCTTAACCATATCATGTGCGCATTATACTTAAACAAATCGTGTACGCATTTTTACTCTATATAACGTGTGCGTGTTTTGGGATTGTAAAAACAGTGAATTGTTTTTGTCCAAAAGCAACTTCACTCTGTTTTTATGAATTTATCCCATTACTGCGCCTTTTTTTTTCAGGAGCACTAGCCCGCCTGTGAAAATACTCACAATTTACACATTCTCCATCATTCTTTTTGTTATGCAAGTGCAACATTGAGGATATATTTCATGGTTGAGGAGCACACAGGATAAGATATCAAGCTTCAATGTCATTTCATGGTGATGGTGGATATACACAATTGTACAAGAAAATCAGCTTGAGGAACAATTTATGGTTTAACTTTAATTTGCTTATTATTCAAGAGAACCAAAGGTAAATTTTCCCATTCATTATTGTTTTGATGGGAAATATGAACAATTGTGAAGGAAGATTGAAGCACCTTGAAGGATCAATAGTTATAAAGCAAGTTAAATGTTTCAAAGCCTATAATTGAGGAGCAACAAAAACAAACTATATTGACATTGATCATTGTGGTGATGGGGAATGTACATAACCGAGGAAGAAAAACAGCAAGGAAGAAGAGACCTCAGGAAGTCATCGAAGAAGAGAAAGAAAAGAAAAGAATAGACATGATGAATCGGAGGCTTTCTTTGGAAAATAATCCAAATCCAATTATAGAGGATACGGCAGTTCATCATATTAATCCAGCACAAGAAAAAAATAAGCATTCACTAGAGGGACCTTCAATTTCCACAATAGTTGTTGAACAAACACCCCATGGAAGTATTCAAGAAGCAAAACGTAGGTGCTCATTAGGGGATGTTTCAAATCCCACATCAAGTCAAAGTGATAAGTTACCATCTCAAGACGAAGCTTATGAAGAGGCATTGTACATGGAGCCTACTGTTGAAGAAGTGTTGGACATGGAGCCTACTGTTGAAGAAAAAAATGTTATCCGAACCATCGATGAGGATGTTGGACTTCCACCATCCAACTACCAGGAAGAGAATGAAGGACAACAAGTTGCTACTGAAACGCCAAAGCGTATTGTTGATGCACTAGATGATAGAAATCCAACCCCCTTACCTCCATTAGAAAGCACACGTCGAAGAACTCCGAAGCGTATACAAGTTGATGAAGGACTCCTCAATTCCATTAAAGGTACGCTATCTAAACATAGTATTGCTTATCAAACTCAACAGATACTAAATAAATATTTTGTTTCTAAATGTGATGGAGATAAATGTAGATTATTTTTATCATTGTTAAAATATAGGGGCATGAATATTGTTAGCAAATCGTTAGGGATAAAGATGGTAAAGCCTTCTAGACCAAGTTCTCATATAGTTAAAAGCTTAGTAGATGCCTTTGGTAAAATTGGTAAGAACACACGGTCAAAGTACCGCAATGCGGCTCGTCGTGTGTTGTCACAAGCAATTGTAAATAAGAACACCAAGGTCCTTCGTTTTCTCAAGCCTACATCTAAACTAGTTAATTTGAATGTAAAAACCCTCCATAGGTATTCTATTAGAAGAGAACATCTTGACACAACCGCCCAGACATATTTTTGGGCCTTTATTGGTCGGTTGCCACATCGTGACATGAAGCTAGTTGATGCAGTAAAGGGACTAGTGCAGAGTTTTTGGCATGATCACACAAGGCCTTCTTCAAATAGGAAGGATGTACTAAAACTGAGAAGGGGTTCAAAGGACCGTGAACCACACTGTTAAGCATCTTCTTGATATAACACAGACAAAACTATACAAGAAATTTAGGAATGAACATAGACAATAGTCCCAAGGAAAGAAAGCAAAAAAATACAATTGGTGACATCTCAGGTACATGCATTTATCTATAAATTTATGTTTGAACAATTGCATTTCATTCCTTATTTACAAACAAACCTGATATTGAGATCATTTTGTGTCAACACGTACAAGTTAGTGTCTTTTTCAAGGAATTTATTGAAAAGACACGTCAATATGTTCAGCATGTCCACTTGGCACGATGGCAGGATGAGAAGTTTAGAATATGCAGAGATACATTTCCTCGTGGTACTATACTTTGAATTGTTGATTTTGTCGAGAACTACACTCTGCAACCTCAAAATGAGATCCAAAGTCAGTGTTATCACTCTGAACAGGTTTCCTTGATGGTGCATATCATATATAAGCATGGCCCAAATAGCAGTGAAGAGCAAAGAGAAATTCTAAAGGAATATCACTTCTACATAAGTGATGATAGGTGCCATGACTTTCACTATGTACGTCATTGCTTCATCATGTTCTATGATCATTTGAAGGGCAGGAACATATAGATGGATCGACACTGGATTTGGTCTGATGGATGTGCTGGTCAGTTCAAAAATGCACGCATATTTCAATGGTTGTGTTCATTGCATAAAAACTACAAAGTTCCACATATGTGGAACTATTTTGAGACTGGGCATGGTAAAGGAGAGCATGTGTCAAAACAGCCCTACGAAGAGAGGAATTGAAATTATCTACAATATCTACTATTCAAAATGCTCAATCTATAGTCAGGTGGTGCATGTCAGTAATGGGAGAGGAATCAGCTATGCGAGTAGAATCCACAAGAAAGAGACATGCGGAGAGATTTTTTTGGGAGGTGGTAGACATAGATCGTTCACATGCATGGAAATGCAAGACTATTCCTGGGACTCGTGGCTTTCATTCAGTTTAAAGCTCTAATAACCCAGTATTTGAAATTTGAACCAAAAAACTCGCTTGTTTTTTTCCGCCTTGTTGTGATGGTGACTGGGATGTGTGTGAATCATTGGATTGGGTTGATGGATGGGATCTCATATCACTTCCACTTGATCAGCATGCAATTGTTGAGTTAACTCTGTTGGAAGAAGACCAATCGTCTATTTCTATAGATTTTGATCATGTATCAGACCTTGTACAACCTGGTATGATGCATTTCCTTAACATTTTTTTGTTGAATTTGCGAAATATATTTGATCATATACCTACAATCATACTATGCAGGACACATATACGCAGTGTTTGCCTCAAAAGATAGTGAATGGGGTGGTGATTACTGGTTGGCACGTTGTATAGAGGGAAAGCAATCCCTCATTATTTCCATGACTGATGATGAAAACAACCTCTTCCCCATCGGGTCTATGGTTGTTAAAGGTGAATATCTTACACATGACAACAATGCAAGAAAGAAGGGTGGATATGTTTACAGGGATTACAAACCAGGTGCAAGTGTGTATCACTTTACCAACTTAATCATTGGTACAAACCTCCAGTATGAACAATGCCTGGTCAAAATTCATCGAAGGTACGCTACTTCTTACCGGATACAGAGCATGAGAGACTAATGGAGACCATCATTATAAGAGATGATCTGGAGAGTTTGGTTGTATGATAATAGGTGGGATCTAACATGATGAGGTATGTATCATAATTGTAATTTTTCCATGTATGTTTCTTATGAATATGTCAATGTTGTGTTCTTGTACGCTACTTCTTACCGGATACATAGCACGAGAGCCTAATGGAGACCATCATTATGAGAGATGATCTGGAGGCCTTGGTTGTATTATATTAGGTGGGATCTAGCATGATGAGGTATGTATCATAATTTTAATTTTCCCATGTATGTTTCTTATGAATATGTCAATTTTGTGTTCTTGTACGCTACTTTTTACCAGATACATAGCACGAGAGACTAATGGAGACCATGATTATAAGAGATGATCCAGAGGCCTTGGTTGTATGATATTAGGTGGGATCTAGCATGATGAGGTATGTATCATAATTTTAATTTTCCCATGTATGTTTCTTATGAATATGTCAATTTTTTGTTCTTGATATGCGAAATTTACCATAATGTTGTTTATAAATAAGCCAAAAATTATCTTATATGTCAAATTAATGAACATGCCAAATTTTACGTATGATCAATAAACCATATATATCAATCATATGAACATTTCAAGATCTCATTCACATGATATACATAACATTAGAATACATACATGTACCTCTATAGGTCATACCTATCAAAGTTCTTTGTAGGCTCTCTTACAGGACTAAAACCCTAATTTTTCAAGTAGGTAATATTGTCAATGTTTTCAGCCGATATATACAACTAGGATGATGGAAACAAGATGCTGAAACGGTGAACTTATGTTTTAAGGCTTGTATAATTTCCTTCTTGACAGCTCACCTCTTATACCTGCATGTCCATTGCCAAAGGGGTAGCGCATCGTAGTGTTGGAATTTCATCTCATTTTTTTTTATTTAAAAGTTTAATTTCTACTTAAAAGATAATAAAAGATAATAAGAGATTTGGGCCAAAGCTGGACAATGCATTTCATGCCAATGAAGGCCAAACTTGGAAAACCCTATCTCTAACTAGGTTTTATTGTTTAACATGCATGGCCCATAACCATAACCCTACCTAGAAAACCCTAATCCTAACCCTAATCTTATCTTACTGTCACAACTCAATTCAGAATCAATCTAATGTCCAACTCAACTTTTTCAAATCCGGTGGACTTATGCTTCAAATCATGTTGATTCACGAAGTTGAATTTAGTGTGCAGGTACTGAGATCATTGAAACCTTTAAATATAATAGTTTTTTCATGCACGGTTTCCATTCTATGCCCCGAGTAGGGATTCAACAGGTGTCCCTGAAAGCCTGTAGGAGGTGGGATTCAACATGCCACAGAATCATGACCGTTGCTCAGATCGACGAACTATCAGTTTCGTTGGATTCAGGACATCGGGATAGTGCTAGGGTGGCCCTCTAATCTGGTTCCATGGAGAAGAGACCATTATTTTGGTCAATTTTGGAAACTAGGGTTTTGCTCAGTAAGTGAATGTGAAATTTTTGCACATGGGGGTCAAATTCGCATATTGCTCGACTGTGAAGGTGTGGCTAGAGTTCCCACATAAAACATGCCTAAACACACTTGTGCGACCCACCAGAAGCCCTTTTTTATGCGCGGTTTCCATTCTATGCCCCGGGTAGGGATTCAACAGGTGTCCCTGAAAGCCTGTAGGAGGTGGGATTCAACGTGCCACAGAATCATGACCGTTGCTCAGATCGATGAACCGTCGGCTCCGTTGGATTCAAGAAATTAGGATAGTGCTAGGGTGGCCCTCTAATCTGGTTCCATGGAGAAGAGACCATTATTTTGGCCAATTTTGGAAACTAGGGTTTTGCTCAGTAAGTGAATGTGAAATTTTTGCACATGGGGGTCAAATTCGCATATTGCTCGACCGTGAAGGTGTGGCTAGCGTTCCCACATAACACATTCCTAAACATGCTTGCACGACCCATCGAAAGTCCTTTTTTATGCACGGTTTCCGTTCTATGCCCCAAGTAGGGATTCAATAGGTGTCCCTGAAAGCCTATAGGAGGTGGGATTCAACGTGCCATAGAATCATGACCGTTGCTTTGATCGATGAACCATCAGCTCTGTTGGATTTAGGACATCGGAATAGTGCTAAGGTGGCCCTATAATCTGGTTCCATGGAGAAGAGACCATTATTTTGGTCAATTTTGGAAACTAGGGTTTTGCTCAGTAAGTGAATGTGAAATTTTTGCACATGGGGGTCAAATTCACATATTGCTCGACCGTGAAGGTGTGGCTAGTGTTCCCACATAACACATGCCTAAACACACTTACATGACCCACCAGAAGCCCTTTTTTATGCACGGTTTCCATTCTATGCCCCGGCTAGGGATTCAACAGGTGTCCCTGAAAGCCTGTTGGAGGTGGGATTCAACGTGCCACAAAATCATGATCGTTGCTCGGATCGACAAACCATCAGCTATGTTGGATTCAGGACATCGGGATAGTGCTAGGGTGGCCCTCTAATATGGTTCCATGGAGAAGAGACCATTATTTTGGTCAATTTTGGAAACTAGGGTTTTGCTCACTAAGTGAATGTGAAATTTTTGCACATAGGGGTCAAATTCGCATATTAATCTACCGTGAAGGTGTGGCTAGCGTTCCCACATAATACATGCCTAAACAAGCTTGCACTAACCACCAAAAATTCTTTTTGATGCACGGTTTCCATTCTATGCCCCGGGTAGGGATTCAACAGGTGTCCTTGAAAGTCTGGAGGAGGTGGGATTCAATGTGCCATAGAATCATGACCGTTGCTCGGATCGACAAACCGTTAGCTCCGTTGGATTTTGAACATTGAGATAATGCTAGGGTGGCCCTCTAAACTGTTTCCATGGAGAAGAGACCATTATTTTGGTCAATTTTGGAAACTAGGTTTTTGCTCAGTAAGTGAATGTCCAATTTCTACACATATGGGTCATCTTTACAAATTCCTTGACCGTGAACATGTGTGTTGTAAAGGAAAGTATCCTATGGCTAGGGTTTAAGAGGCCATCAACGTACTGGGGTTGAAAGAGAGATGCACAATGTTCAGCAAGCATATATAAGTAATATCAGAGATGAGAAAGGTCCACACCTGGCTAACTGAAGGCTGATCCAAGCTTTCTCTTCAATCCTCTTCTTGCTCCTCTCGCTCCAAGAGACCTGCAAAACCAGTTATACCTTCCTCAAACCATTATGACCACATATAAAACAATGATAATCAAATAAACATGAAACTAATAAAATGAATAACATCATCATGTGATCATAAACAGAGATTCAATCACACATTGAACAATGATTTGGGAAGAAGAATGACATCACATCTTTATTAATCTTGAAAACAAGTACAAATATACCTTCTCTTCAATTTTGGCACCTCACGAAACCTTGATCTAGTTCTGCTGCTTCTCTTCTCCAAAGAACTCAGCCTCCAAGCTCTGCAACACAAAGGGAAGACCTCCAGGGCAAAGGTGTAGGCAAAGAGAGTCCTGATTCCTCCAGCATAACAATGCATAAATTCAAAGTCCCCTCTCATGGCCTTTCCTACCTCTATTTATATGGGTGAAATAAGGTAGTTTTGCAAGTTAAAGAGGTTATAGCAGTTAAAGAAATTAAGTTAAATGACTTAACTAACTTCAAATTAACGCGTGTTTTTGTGTTTAAATGCTAAGAGACACATTCGTGGGTATGTAGTAGAGCAACCCGTGAATGATTCACGACTATGTATAAGGGCAACCCGCAAATACAAAGATTCGCGACTTGCTACAAAGGAGACCCGCGAATGACTCACGAGTTGTATAGAAGGATAGTCGCGAATACATCCTAACATGGCAAACATAACAAAGTAATTAGCTGGATAGAGGCAGAATGTATTTCATAATAAGCCAAGCTATAGTGTTCTGGGAAAACCTCAATCCATAGATGTCCTTTTGTGTGCCAACATGAGGAATGTCGGCACTCGGACGAAGAGGTGCCAATCTGGTGTATAACAGATGCCCCCTAATGTGTGAGGTTAGAGGGGAAGACGATAGCCGAAATACATTATAAAGGAAAACTGAGTATGGAGAGAGCAGGGAAACCAAGATCGAAAGGCTCGAGTGAAGGTACCTGAAAGCGAGATAAATGTCAGAAAAACTGATCTCTGTGACATACACGTCCATATACAAAACATCGCCATAAAGATAAAGGCGGATCCAACATATGTATAACTGATGAAACTATCATGGTCGCTCAATATGCAAAAGGCGCCATATCAAATCTAAAGGAGCCATGGCCACAAATGAACAATGTGGATCCATGCTCAACAATCGATCATAGCCACAAAAATACAAGGTGGATCTATGTCTCAGCAAAAATGTCATATAAAGATAACAAGGTCTTGCGCAACTCGGGCAATAGCAAAAATGACAATGCTACTATCGGCCCCAAGGTCTTCAATCCAAACCGCCCAAAAAAGGGTACGAATCCTAACCATGCGAAATAAAGGAGTTGAAGTCGAACATGGAGGAAACCATTTGATTATCGGTCAATAATGAAAACCGTTAACAAACGCGAGGGAAACCACCATTAATGAAAATGGTTCCCAAGGTACCTAGTACATTCTAACAAGTGTGATTACAAGGACTTGAAGTCGAACACTTGAAGAATCTATCGAGTAGGAGACATTAAGGTATCCCCACTACCCAATAGCGAGGGAAATTGTCATTGAGGACAACAATTCCCAAGGTACTGTCATAAAACCCTAAATCTCGTTCCCAGAGCAAGAGGTGTTGCAGTCGATAGGAAGAGATCCGTTGAAAGGAAGGCATTAAGGCATCCTTCATCATCCAACATGAGGTAAATCAAAGGCTAATTGGATCTGGAATTGGTACTGAATTTCACGACAAGGAACGCCGAAGACATGATGTAATGAACTGATACCAGGGAATGGCCGACACAAAAGGTTAAGGAAATTGCAAAATGGCCGACAAAGGTTTAATCTTTGAACAGTGAGCACAACACAAAAGTGACTTAGGTAGCTTTTGACACAAAATAGGACCAACGAAACAAATCTGCAATGTAGGAGACATTGACAAATTCCCCATATAATTTGGAAAAGAGACCAACTGAAGGAGTAAGAAACTCTGAATCAGGATAAGGTCAAAATACTAGGACCCAACTGTTGATAGACTCAAAACTGGTGCTTTGTTCAAGGAAACAAGACTTGCTACCATGATGTAAAAAGACATGGAAATAAACCTTCCCCTTCCCCTCTTTCTTGTAAAGGTTTAACGAGTCCAAGAAAGCAAACTCGGGACCATCTTCATTTTTTGACAAGTTCGAAGAAAAGAAAGAAGAATGCTTGATAAGGCACTAATTCGTGGATTGTACGAGCCCGAACTAGTACATGCTCGACGGTGTTTTCATAGTTTAGAGAGTCTGAAAACTCCAAAGAAGACTCCAGGGGGGTCCTTTTTCGTACAATTTAGTCTCCTAAGGCCGAAAAAGTATAAAAAAAACCAGACAAGAACTCTCTTACCTTCCGAAGAAGAAAAGGCGCACCTTTTTCGTAATTAGTCAGGAAGGTCCGAAAAAGGTTAAATTACCACCTACCCAACGCTCCTTCAAAAGCAGCATATAGCCTGAGTTTTACAAGTGTGAAGGAAGGAAAGATCACTCGGAAAGATCCATTTGATTACGAGAAATGGAGCTTACAACAATAAACTCGATGCTTTGTTCTTTAGGGTTTAACGAGCATGACAAAGACATAAAGTACACTCGGAATCTTTTTCATGTTTTGGTCCAGAGCACGAAAAAGAGAAAACTAACCTCATACCGGGGGTTCATTTTCCGTAAGTTTAGTCCCTCAGGTACGGAAAAGCGATAAACCTATGCCTAAGAATACTCTTCTCAATTCCGAAAAAAGGAGAGTGATCCTTTCTCGTATTATTCCACATGGTCCGAGAAAGAGATAACCTACCACCAATGTGGATGCCCATTCACATATTCTTAACGAGCCTGAATGGACAAGTTTACTCGACAGTCAAGTCTATTTTGAGGAGTCAGACTTGGGCCTAAAGAAACTCAAAAATATTCCCCGTGAATTTTTAACGAGTCGAAAAAAGTCAACTCGCAGCCTCCTTACTGTTTTTAACAAGCTCGAAGGAGAGCAGAAAGAATGCTCTAAATGCGAGGAGACGAGTGTCATAGGCAGGCGAAACTAGTTCCAAGCGCAAGGAACAGACTTATGCATAATGCAAGGAAAGCGAGCAAGATAAAGACACTCAGGGAAAGTCTCCTCAAGGTAAAGGGTGTCAAGTTGCAAAGGCAAAATGATACAAGGCTTAGAGACGATGAGAAAAAAGATGAGGGCTTATACAACGAGCTAAAAGCGTGGAAGCCGTCATCAGGCTCATAAGCGCGAGCAGGGCACATGCAAATGCAATTACAGCTTGAACAACAAGATGAGGCCAGTAAACAGTTGTGAATCCAACTACAAATCCTGTCTCCAAGAAACAACAAAATCAGGATCATATTCAGAAGAAAAGATCTGACGCGAGTCACTTTGGCAAAAACACATGTGACTTTGCTATCTTCTATAAAAGGAAAAGTCAAGGCAGAATCAACCGAAGAAGATTCTATAGAACCAAGGCTCGAGGGTTTATAATCAGTAAGATCAACCTCAGAAGGAGAGCAAAAATCAACAAGCGAGATAGAGTCTGCAGGAACAAACTTAGTATCACCGGAGTTGAAAAATTCATAAGAAAAATCAAACTCATCAGGATCACTGACTTGCTATTCAAAGGAAGAGTCAAAAAACTCAACAAGACCAACATAAGAAGAAAGGTCAGGCTTACTAGGAAAATCAGGGTTAGACTTAGTCACAACTGAACCAACTTCCAAAAGAAGATCAGACTGGATCAAAGACTCTAGGAAGACTTCATCCGAAGGAAGGAGATCATCCGAGATAGGACACATGTCTAAACTTTCAAATGGATTGACAGAGTGGAGAGAAGGCTCTACAATATGTATAGGATGACTCACCCGATCAACTGCTGGGACCAAGTCCCGAGAAGGTAAGCATGAAAACAGAGGCTGCTTCTCAGTAGCAATTGAACACAAAGGACAAGAGGCCACATAGTTCACCCGTGGCGGGGTAGTGTCTACAGAAACACTGGGAATTAATAAAGGAAAGACCTGGTCTCTAGCTAGGTCAGGAGACGGATCAAGAAAATCCAACTGATCAATAGTGACAATTTCTTCACCATGATTAAAGTACATCACACGAAAGAATGTTGACACCACAGCTTGCATGGCATAGACATAATCATGTCCAAGGAGCATATTAAAGTCCAAGGGGTCTTCTATCACCATGAAGTCAACTAAGACGGTCTTCCCACCCAAAGTAACAGGAGTTTGAGCAAGAATTCCCAAGGCTACACAAGTTCTTCTATCAAATGCCAGTAACTGACTAGCAGTCAACACAAGGCCGGGAGATCCCATACCTCGCCAAGAACGAGCAAACAAAATACTAACTGAGGCTCCTTCATCAACAATACAACGAGCAATCGTATAGGGTTCAACCTTGACCTTTATCTAGAAAGGTGCATGGGAAGGAAGGCGCAGCTCAACTAGGCTATCCCAATCAAAGGAAGCAATCCAAGAGCTTGGTGGGGGTTGATCCGAAGCAAGTTCAGTGCCCCCTTGTTCAGTAAGATCTGAACTGGCAGTGAAGAAAATGTGACTAGTAGACACTTCACTCTCCAAAGGAAGAGTGGGGTTGATCGATACTGGAATCGATTCAACTGCTTCGTGAAAGTCACTCTCTGAAGGGAGAGTGGGATTGACCAAAGATGACATTGGTTCAATCACATCAGGATCACTCTTCGAAAGAAGAGTGGGATCGACCAAATCTAAGATTGGTTCGACCACTTGATCAACCAAAGGTTGAGTAGGTTGTTGAGAAACTATAGGGTGTTCAAGAGAAGGAAATATTTGAGTCTTGGACCACACTCTTCGCACCTCTACGATAGCATGGCATAGATGAGTAAGATGATCTCCCTGGCATAGCACACAAGGGAACTTAAGATGATGCTTCGAACGACCAGTTTTCTCAACTGAGTCAGCATGACTAGCAGTGGATGACTATTTGCTCTCAACATGACTAGCAGAGGATGAGAGTTTGCCCCCAGCATGAACTACAAAGGCTGAGTGACTGGATCCAACCTCACTAAGAGAGGCTGGTTGTTGAGAGACTTCAGGATGTTCAAAAACGGGAGGACCATGAGCCCAAACTCTTCGCACCTCAGCAATAGAAGGGCATTTATAAGGTGGTCTCCCTCACAAAGCTTACAAGGAAAATTGGGCTTATGTTTTGAACGGATAGTCTTAGTGGTTGACAGATTTTTTTCAGCGTGTACCACAGAGGCTGAAAGACTGCCCCCAACGTAACTTGCAGAGGCTGAGAGACTGGGTCCAACATGACTTGCAGAGGTTGGACGGGCACCATCAACATGAACAGCAAAGGCTGAATGGTTAGGATCAACATGCTTTGCAGCAGTTGAGTGTGTGCCCCCAGCGTGAACAACAGAGGCTGGGTGGATAGGTCCAACTTGAACAACAGAGGTTGGATGGGGAGGTTCAACTTGAAAACCAGAGGTTGAACGAGTGTCTTCAGCATAAACAACAGAGGCTAAGAGACTGGATCCGACATGACCTGAAAAGGTTGGAAGGATCCTACTATCATGATCAACAGATGCTAGATGGTGAAGATCAACTTGACTTGCAGAGGTTGAATGTGGAGGTTCAACTTGAACACCAGAGGTTGAATGGATGCACTTAGCTTGAACAACAGAGGTTGAGTGAGAGGACCCGACATGACCTGGAAAGGTTGGAAGGATCCCACCAGCGTGAACAACAGAGGCTGGATGGATAGATCCAACATGACTTGTAGAGGTTGGATGGGTGCCCCCAGCATGAACAACAAAGGCTGGGTGGTGAAGTTCGACTTGA
>LPNX010680592.1:2288643-2332511 GCA_001517045.1 Pseudotsuga menziesii | reverse complement strand
AGTGAAGAAAGTCAGTCTGATTGGTATGCTAAGCAGTGTAAAGCAAGGGAAGAAAGGTGATTAAAGATGGTTAAAAAGGGACCAAATCTGGACTCAACACTTCCACTCAGGCTGCGAGATCATCTTTCATCTAATATTCTATGGGATTTAAATTCACCTACTCGTTTCCACCACGTGAGCATCACTCCCTTGCCATCTCCTCAATCCACTACTCACATGGGAATGGCTCGGCCTTCCCTCTTCTTCACCTGCAATTGTTGTATTTTTAAAAAACCATTCATGAATCTGACTGCTCGTTGTGCATATTCTTAGCATTGGCATTTGAAATGTTTCAAACTTGCATCACCAAGGAAATCATTCGAAACAACATCTTCGTTGGTGTATCCAAGGATGCCTTTCAGTGACTCTTCAAATGCCACTTTTATTGCTACTTTTGCATAACAAAAATATGTTGGTTTCAATAGGTGACATGTTAGATCCACAACTCAAAAACCATCCCAGTTAACTTTCCATTTAACTCTGGAAGGACCTTTCCAACTATGTTTGTAGCACCATATCAAGTAAATTCATACCCAACACTTTTGGCAGCTCTTTGCCATCATAATTGCAAATTATGCTTCTTGTTATACCCATTCGATGAATATTCATAGACAAAGATTTGAGTCTTGAGTTTTTCAATTCATTCACATATATTATCCCTATGTTCTTCATAAGAGCAGTAATATATGTAGTTTTGTCTCCTGGTACAACAGCCATATCTAAAACTCGCTCTTTCTCTTGAGGAGCAAGCACCATCACTGGCAAGAATGAGCTAGCACTTTGCAGCATGTAATGGCCAGCCATGTACTCTAGAGTAGCACCTATAAGCACTTGAGAATCCTATACGGTCAACCCAACCTTCGAACATTTACCCAAAGAATAAAGATTCACTCAAACATAGCATGTATTGATAGTGTATAGCATTTTTACCAAATGTCACCAATAGTGTATATATTGACATCAATACCAATAACGACATTTTCCATATTGCCAACAATATCCCCCTTTGGAATTGATGGAAATAATCTGTAAGAACCTTCATTTCTCCCCCTTTGACATCAATGGAAAAGGGCTAATAGGCTCCCCCTGACAACAATCACTGTCTCCCGCTATCCAGATGCATCACATTTTTTTTGTTTTAATTTGGAGAGGGAATTACACCCAACTTTTGCCTGAGAGGCTCAAACACATCCTTGTTCAAAGGCTTAGTAAATATGTCTACCACTTGTTCCTATGTTGGAATATATTCAAGTCTGATATTCTTGCTTGTAGCTTGCTCTCTTAAATAGTGATATTTTATAGGAATATCTTTTTCCTTGGAGTGTTGGATAGGGTTTTTGGATAGACTTATGGCACTTGTGTTGTCACAATGGATGATAGTGGGTTCTTCAAACACAACCTTAATATCTTGTAGAGTTTGCTTCATTCACTTGACCTATGTGCAGCACTCTGTTGCTGCAATGTACTCTACTTCAGTGGTGGATAGGGAGATTGAGGTCTATTTTTTACTTATCCAAGAGACAAGTGATTATCCCAAGAACAAGGCCCCTCCACTTGTACTTTTTGTGTCATCTACACAACCTACCCAATTTGCATCTGAATAGGCTTTTAGGGAGAATGTATTCTTGCTAGGATACCATAATCCAAGATCTATGGTTCCTTTTAAATACCTGAAGTTTCTTTTTACAACTTGAACACAGATCTCTTTTGGTGCAGCTTGAAATCTAGACACCATTCCAACAGCTTGCTTGACATCAGGTCTGGAAGTTGTTACATATACTAAAATTCCAATCATTGATCTGTAATGTTTTGGATCCATGTCTTTTATCTCATCCTCTTTGCTTAATTTGCAGCCTACTATCATAGGTGTACAAACTGGATTGCAATCCTCTATTTGGAATCTCTTCAGCATATCTTTAACATACTTGGACTAGTGGATGAAAATTCCCTTTTTGGACTGAACTATTTGAAATCCTAAGAAGAATTTTAGTTCACCAAGTAAGGAAATTTCAAACTCTTGCCATGTCCTACTAGCAAAATCCTTACTTATTTCTTCATTATCACTCCCAAATATGATATCATCAACATATACTTCCACAATAACCATACTATCATCAGTAAATTTACAATAAAGATTATTGTCTACTGACCCCCTTTTGAAGCCTTGTATTTGTAGATAGGAATCTAGTATTTCATACCATGCTATGGGTGCTTGTTTTAGCCCATAGAGAGATTTATTTAGTCTACAAACATAGTCTCCTTTATTAGTTAATTTAAACCCTTCTGGTTGCTCAATGTAGACCTCTTCTTCTAAGTTACCATTAAGAAATGCTGATTTGACATCCATTTGGTATAATTTCAATTTTTTATGGCTGGAAAAAGCTAAGAACATCCTTATTGCTTCCAATCTAGAAATTGGTGCAAAGGTTTCTTCAAAATCTACTCCTTTAACTTGAGCATACCCTTTACATACTAATCTGGCTTTGTTCCTAATGACTTGTCCATTTTCATTCATTTTGTTCCTAAATACCGATTTAGTTCCAATGACATTCTTGTTTTCTAGTCTTGAAACCAACTCCCAAGTTTTGTTCTTTTCAATTTGGTCTAATTATTCATTCATGGCATTGACCCATCTCTCATATTTACATGCTTCCTTGATTGACATAGGCTCAATGTGTGATAAAAGTGCAATTTCTGTCTGATATAATAGTTGTCTTCTTGTCTACACTCCAGTGCTTTTATTTCCAATAATGAAGTCTTCAGGATGATTTCTTTGAATTATTCTTGAGGGTGTCTTTGTGTCTCTTCTTGGGGATTCTTCCTTTATCTCTTCTTCTCGAATATCTTCCTCTTATTCTCTAGTATCCATTTCATCTTCTTGTGTCTCTTCCGTTTCTTCTATATCTGCTTGTATATCAACTAATTCATCATTATATTCATGTTCACTGTCCAGTACAGTCTCTTGATGTTTGAATTTCTTTGTTTTTAAATCATCAACTTTAACACCTACACTCTCAACAATTTTATGTAGTCTGAAATTATATCATTTGTATGCCTTCTTGGTAGGAGAGTATCCAAGAAATATGCCTTCATCAGATCTAGCATCAAATTTTCTGAGATTCTCATCAACCCTTTTGATGTAACATTTACTTCCAAAGACTTCAAAGTATTTTACTGAAGGAGCTCTTCCATACCACAACTCATAAGGATTTTTATTGCTGTTGATCCTGAGTTGACTTATATTTAATATATATACAGCTGTGCTTACAGCTTCTCTCCAATATCCATTAAACAATTTTGCTTCATTGGGCATGGTCCTTGCAACCTCTTGGGCTATTCTATTCCTTCTCTCAGCAATATCGTTTTGCTGAGGTGTTCTGGCGGCAGAAAATTATCTCTTAATTCCATGGGTTTCACAAAAGAGATTAAAATCCTTTGAGGTGAACTCACCACCATTTTCTGATCTAAGACATTTTATTTTTGACTCTATTTCATTTTCAACAAAAGTTTTAAAGATTTTGAATTTGTTAAATGCTTCTGATTTTTCTTTAAGAAAAAATACCCAAGCCATTCTAGTAAAATCATCAATGAACAGCATGAAGTAGGACTCTCCTTGCAAATTTTTGGTCCTTGTAGGTCCACAAAGGTCAGCGTGAACCAACTTTAAAGGTTTTGAGGTTGAGTATTCTTTTGTTTTGAATCTAACTCTTGTTTGCTTCACTAGTTGACAATGTCTACATATGGGATTTGAAGGTTTTGTAATTTTTGGCAAGTTTCTTACTGCCTCAAGATTACTAATTTTTACTAAATTATCAAAATTGATGTGCCCCATCCTCCTATTCCATAGCCAAATTTCATCCATTACATTTAAATGACATTCCTCATGCATATTTGTGTTTAGAATGTATACATTCTTAGAAGTTCTAGGAGCAGTACCAACCAACCTTCCTGACTCCTTTCTTCTAATCTCACACTTATGAGAATCAAAGATGAAAATATGTCCCTAATCACAAGTTTGGCTGACACTTAATAAGCCAGGCTTCAATTTTTCAACCAAAAACACATTTTTGTCTTTGTGTTTTCCCAAATTCACAGTGCCTTTCCTAGAATGTTACTTGAAGAATTGTCACCGAATGTAACTTTTCCTTTATGTTGTTTTAAGTTCAAGAATTTGTTCTTGTCTCCTATCATGTGTTTTGAACAGCCACTATCGACATACTAGAGATCCCCTTCATTTTTGGCTTTCAAGGAAATAAGGCATTCCTTCTTTGATGTTTTTTCTTTCCAAAGATTCTTATGCTCTCTCAGGTCATTTGGTATTTTTGAGATCTCCATTAGTCTGCAATTGCTTGCTTTATGTCCATAGTTATGACATTTAAAGCATTCCAAATCTCTTTCTTGCAGAGGTGTAAAGGGGTTATAATTTATATTCTT
This sequence comes from Pseudotsuga menziesii, assembly GCA_001517045.1. Classification (NCBI taxonomy): domain Eukaryota; kingdom Viridiplantae; phylum Streptophyta; class Pinopsida; order Pinales; family Pinaceae; genus Pseudotsuga; species Pseudotsuga menziesii. The sequence goes on along the minus strand of LPNX010680592.1, from coordinate 2,328,038 downwards.
GACTTGATCAATTTTTTGGTTGTTTTTAAAGTTATAGTTCTTGCTCCTCAAGTTTTCCCTTCCATATTCTCTATAGTTAATTTCTTTGTGTCCAAAGTTAGAGCATGCAAAACAATAACCAAAGAAAATGTGAGGATACCTGTTTCGATAAAATTATTATGAGCTTGTCTTGTATTCCTTCTTGATGGGTGAGAATTTTTTGGAGTTCTAATTATTGTATGCCTTTTCTTCATATTTATTCTTGACTGTACTGAGGAGAGTAGATGCATAATGTTTTGAGCTACCTTGGTTTTGTTCTAGTGAATAACCTATTCCATTTTTGTTACTTGGATCCCTTTGTGTGGTTATAATCTCATCCAAGATCTTAGAGCTGTTTTCATATTTTTTTTGGACATATTTTGTATCTAGTTCTTTCCTTAGGAGAGCTAATTCTGCTTCAAAAATTTCACAGGTCATTTGTTTTTCTTTAAGATATTTTTCTAGACTTTCCTCTATCTTTCTTGCTTCTAGAATTTTATCTTTTAGGTTGCTCATGTTTTTCTCCAACTCTTTATTCTTTTGTTCATGTTTTTCTTTCTATTCAACTATGAAACTTTTCAGTTGTCTATATTTGTGTTTGTATTTTCTTAGTTCATCCAAGGAACTAAGAAGTTCTTCTTTCTTATTAACCTCTGCTTTGTCTTCTAACTCTTCCTCATTCTCAATTTATTCAATTCCTAATAAAAGGACTTCTTCATCACCGTCACTAACCTCAAATGAACTGCTGTTCTCTTCTTTTGAGTAGAAATTCCTTTTTTCTTTGTAATTCCTTTTATAGTGATATTTTCCCTTTTTCTAGTATTGTTTATTTTTGTCATCTTCATCTTCAGAATCTTTCTTGGGATAAGGACACTTAGCTGCAAAGTGCCCAACTTTGCCACAATTAAAACATTTGAACGTAAGTTTGGCTTTGTACTTCCTTGATCCTTTCTGAAGCTTTTTAATAAAATTGGCTTCTTCTACATTAGATTCTTCATGATGGTTGTCCTGAGATATTTCCTTTTGATTTTTTGTTTTCTTAATCACTTTGAAGGCTGCTTTTTCTTTTGAAGATTTATCAATACCTAGTCTTAGCTTATAGGCTATGAGAATTCCATATAATTCCTCCATGGTAAGTTCTTCTAGCTTCTCTCAGTCTTCAAGAGTGGATACTTTCGGATTGCCTGCTATAGGGAGTGTTCTTAGTACCTTTTCAACTAGCTCACTAGATGGCATCTCTGCTCCCAAACCTTTGGCTGCATTAACAATACTTTCAATTCTTTTGATGTACTCTGATATAGTTTCTTCATCCCTCATTTTTAGACTCTCATATTGTACTTTAAAGGATTGAATTTTTTCCTTCTTTACTTTGGAGTCTCTTGCATATAGGATTTCCAATTTTTCCCAGAGCTATTTTGTACTCGTACATGTTAGTACTGTTGAAAGGATATTTTTGCTCACTCCAACTTGTAAAGTGTTTAGAGATGTTGCATGTTCCCAATACTTATTCCTTTCTTGTGATTCTGTGGGAGTGACCTTAGGAACATCATATCCTTCTTCTACCAGTGCCAAAAATTCCAACCCATGGGATATTAGATAGTTTTTCATTCTAATATTCTAGAAAACAAAGTCTTCACCATCAAATGTGGGAACTTTCATTGATACCTTCATCTGCTGATCCGTAGTGTTTTAATAGGATATTCCTTCCAATGATTAAACTGTAGTGAAGAATCCGGCTTTGATACCAATTGTTGGATCAGGTTCTGTCACTGAGAGGGGGGGGGGGTGAATCAATGACACAAATTTATACTCAATTTTTTCTTTTTGCAAACATAAGAACACAATTGAACATAATAATTTTATCATGGAACCCAATAAGGTAAACCACCAACACTTTCCTATTATCTGCAAAACTTTGTTTTTACAATTATACAATGGAAGAAGATGTTTTAGATCAGCACCGACTGATTAGGATGCACCCACATCCTTTTTCACCAGCACCAACTGATAGGAGGCTTCGACCCCCTGTTTAGTCAGCTTCAACTGAAAAGGAAGCACCGAATCCCCTTTGCAGGAACCAACCTACCCTAGCACCACCCTTCCACCCTCAAATGATTATTTTATTTAATTCTGGAACTTCAACTCTGTCTTGCACTATTTTAGACTGCTGCAAGAACGTTAGTTGTCTCCAAGACACACTCGCTTTCAATTTTGAGTCTTCAATAAATACATGTGCTCTTTCCTCTTCAGATCTTCATGACCTTTCAAACATTGTACCTCTTCATTCTGAACAGACACACAATTTCATACTCACACCCTTTCAAAGAAACATACCTTTTTGATTTTATTCATGCCTCTTTGATTTGGACATTCATGCCCTTTCCAAAAAAAACATGCCCTTTCAAACTGTCTCACGCCTTTTCAAAACATCTCTGTCTGCATTCTATTTTCATTAATTAAAACTCTGTTCTTTAACTAATTGCTTCATAGAATTTATTTTTAATTTAAAGATTCTTTCTTATTTCTAGATCCTGTTTTGTTTTTTAAACTTAGGCTGCGGGATTTTTTCTTCCTTGCTGGTTCTCTATGGTTCGGGCATCTCTATCTGATTCGTGGGCTTCTTCTTTCTCTAAGTTACAGGCTCCATCCACCTCTAGGATGCAGGATTTCTTCCTTCCACTCAGGCTACGAGTTCATCTTTCATCTAATATTCTGTGGGATTTGAATTCACCTACTAGTTTCCTCCACGCGGGCATCACTCCCTTGCCGTCTCCTCAAGCCACTACTCACATGGGAATGGCTCGGACTTCCCTCTTATTCACCTGCAATTGTTGTATTTTTTAAAAAACCTTCATGAATCTATCCGCTCATTGTGCATCTTCTCAACATTGTCATTTGAAATGATTGGACCTTGCATCACCAAGGAAATCATTCGAAACAACATATTTGTTGGTGTATCCAAGGATGCCTTTCAGTGAATCTTGATATGCCGGTTTTATTGCTACTTTTGCATCACAAAAAGATGTTATCAATAGGTGACATGTTAGATTCACAACTCAAAAACCATCCCAGTTAGCTTTCCATTTAACTCTGGAAGGACCTTTCCAACTGCATTTGCATCACCATATCAAGTGAATTAAGACCCAACACTTTTGGCAGCTCTTTTCCATCATAGTTGCAAATTATGCTGTTAGTTACACCCATTCGATGAATATTCATAGACAAATATTTGAGTCTAGAGTTTTTCAATTCATTAGTATATATTATCTCTGTGTTCTTCATAAGAGCAGTAATATATGTAGTTTTGTCTCCAGGTACAATAGCCATATCTAAAACTCGCTCTTTCTCTTGAGGAACGAGTGCCATCACTGGAAAGAATGAGTTAGCACTTTGCAGCATGTAATGGCCAGCCATGTACAATGTAGTAGCACATATAGGCACTTGAGAATAATATATGGTCAACCCAACCTTGGACCATTTACCCAAAGGATCAGGATTCACTCAAACAAAGCATGTATTGATAGTGTATAGAATTTTTACCAAATGTCACCAATATTGTATATATTGACATCAATGTCAATAATGCCATCTTCCATATTGCCAATAGGGATCACTCAAGATGATGCCCCCAATTTTGCAGGTGACCAAGGTAGCCGAGATGAAAGCTCTATAGAAACACGTCAACAAGGAATTGGAATGACATCAATGGAGGATTGCTCAGTTGAATGAATTCCAAGAGATCGCAAAGCAGATAACGCTCAAATCTATGGAGGGAATTATGAAAACCAAGGAAGCACAAGCTAAATTGGCACAAGTATTTGATGAGCACTCGACAAAACAAGAGGTGGAGGAGTGTGCAACACTCAGCATAAAGATCAAGGAAGTGGTTGACAAAGTTAGGATGGGGCATGATACTTTCAATACCAAGTTAAATGCACCATATGCATCCAACTGTGGTGGCTTGAGGGTGAGCCACAATTTTGTGTTAGGATCTTTTTGGAAAGGGGATAAGATGCAGAAGGTGCAAAAAAGAAGACATCGACAAATGGAAGATCCAATTGCGCAGAAGAAGATACTGATAAGTGTGGTTTTTTTGGTCGAATTAGTTAGAAGTTTGGATCAAAAGTAATTAGAGAGTCGGTCTATGTGGACCATTTTGTAACGGCTTAAGCCTATAAATAGAACTAGGAGTAGATTCATTGCATCATCGATGAATTAATGTATGATCGACTAACTGATGTATGGTTGATAGAGTGATTTGTTGATCTACAGAAGAATGTATTTTTTGGTCTGAGGCTGTTTGACCCAGGGGTGTTTAATTGTTTTGAGGTATTTTTGGAGATAATACAAAGATGATGTTGTTGGAAACCCTGTCTTATTATCGGAATATGTGTTAAAATTGTGAACTTAATGGTGATGCAATCTATGATTTTACATGTATGAATGATGTGAATTATTGTTATGTCTATTGGGTTAATATTTGTCGATATATTTGTTAAGTTAATTTGAATAATGTTGCAGTGATTACTGTGAATGATGATAAGTATATCTCATGAATGATGCATGTAAAACCCTGACTATGTTAGAGTAAGACATAGTGTGCAAGTCCTTTTCCTTCTACCCAAACTTGGTTCCTACAAGCCTCCCTCAGACATATTGGGTGATACTACATTTGTTTCGTAGGTGTTGCTTGATAGGGTAAAACCTGTCTGGGCCGATGTTTATGGATATTGTACAGATGGGTGTGTTGGGGCCTGGAAATTCGTAGGTGACAACAGTAAGGGATTCTCCCCAATAAACGTTCCCAACTAGCCCGTTGACTGTTTGGTATAGGGAATCCATCCGGTTTGCGGTCCGGCCACCGTAGGTCAAGTAACAAAACAAAGGTTTTACCGGTTGCGGCCCGGTCCACCGAGTTTTTTGTATTTTGACTTAATGTATGTGAATGCAAATGCCTAACTAACAATGCAGGATGATGAGGATGCGGGGAGCGTCACAATGTGATGCGCAGGTTCTTACCTCTCGTCTTAGGCTCACAAGCATCTGCATCACATATGCAAGAATGAAATAAAATAACTAACTACCTGCCTATCCACCTATCCCCGGGGAGCTAGAAAATGATCTATTTATGAGTAATGCGGATTATTCATGCCTTATAAATAGAAATTACAGGTAGCTGATATTCTTATCTACAACACATGAAAGATTAAAGATATTTCAACAATCAGATAGCCAATTGTTTATTAAGCAGCATACATTACTCATAGTGGAAATCTTCATGAAATAAACTGAAAATCATTCATACAAGAACATAGGTTCAATGAGTTAGAACGGTATCACAGTTAATGGACATAAAGCTGAAAATGAAAAAGTTCCTCTTCAACAAATCCATAGCACAACATTTGAATATTCCACTAAGCTTTCTCCAATAGGCAAACTGTAATTTTCTATTGCAAAAGGAAATAGTTATTCTTACAATATGTCTTCACCAGTCTCATTGCGAAAAAGCCCCTTTCTCTTCTAAGTCTTTTACATTTATACAAAAAGGGTCATACTGTTGGGCTGCCCAAAGTGGCCTTTGGGCTTCCCAACCTCTCGTCTTCCAACGTTGTATTTTTCTTAAAGGTTTTACAAAAATTAGTTACAAATTATAATGATGACCGACCCTTCATGAGGAAGGGCCCACTTGACTATCCAAAAACTTCCTCCATGCTGCAGCCTCATTAGTGATGCCTTCAAAAGTACAAGGTTCTAAAAACTGAACATTTATCTCAAATATCTCAGCTTGTTTCTTGATAGCCTCGACCCTGGACATACTCAAACGGAGCTGATATTCAAGAAGAAGTATACTGATAGCTGGGTGATCTACTTGGCTTCTCAAGATTAGGTCATCCATGGCTCTGATATCCTGTACCTTAGCTTCTTCCTCCTAGAATCTCTTCTTTAATAGCTCTACAAAGGCATCGTGATCTGGAAAAGCTTCCAGCCTCTCCTCCGCTTTTATCTGGCACCGGTTGAATGTATTGAGAAGTCTTCTAAAGAATTCAGTGCATAATCCCTTTTTCTTCTTCACTGCCTTCTTGAAATATTCAGTGGTATTAATAGCAAACTCCACTAGGTTAGAGTCCCGTTTGAGGGCCTGCTGGTCTTTTGCTGGTAGCTCCGCTGGGGTTTCCTCGTTGTTCTCCAACCTTGCCATTCGTACAGTCAGGACCTATAGGACGTCTTGGGACCTGTCCACAAAGTAGGATGCAATTTCCAGAATCTCCTCCAAACGACCGTCGATCTGTAGCACTTTACACCTTTATTCTTCTACAGCAGTCTGTAGCTGCAACATCTTGGTTTTCTGGGTCAATACATGCTGCATGAGAGGCTGAAGATCAACCTGCTGTTCTCTTGCTACTTCCAAGGCAGTGTTCAAAGTAGAAATATGCTCCTGGTGTTCCTTTCTCAGTTCTAGGGTGTGCATATCATTGGCCTGCAAGAGGATCTTCAGCTGTTCTTCTAGGTCCCCCACCTTTGCCAGTAACTGCTCCTTCTCCTTCTTCAAATCTTGATCTTCTGCTTGCACTTGCTCAAGGTGTTCTTGTGTAGTTTCCTAAGCCTGTCTCTCTTCATGTAGGGTCTGCAACTCAGCCTTAGCAATCTTCATCTCCCTCTGTAAGTGTTCAAATTTCCGCTTCAACCTGTTTCCTTCCTCTCTCTCTTTCCTCAAGGTATCTTTCAGCTGAGCAGAGATTTTCTTAGATGACTCTAGTGCAATCATCACCTTATTTATGTTGTCTTCTGAGGCATCGATCATTGCAGCCTCAGCTCTCAGCGTGAACCTAGGATCCTGATCTATTCCTAACATCATAGCAGTATCCATTATCATCTTTCCTGGTAGGTATCCCGCTTCAACTTTCCTTTCTATCCTCTTGATTATCCTTTTCGTTGCTCTATCATAAAACACAATGTTGAAATCAGGGATTTCCTTTCCCTTTTCCTGCACAAATGGGACCAGCATGAGCGTGGGAACCTTGGGTATGCTAGTAGCAGGCACTTTAGGGGTCTGTACCTCGGGGTTCTCCACCTCCTGAGTCTTCCCTGCTGCTTCTTCAGAAGTTGATTGCTGTGTCGATTTTATCCTCTCAGCTTCTTGCCTTTGAAGCTCCTCATCGAGCTTTCTCTTTGCTTCCTCTGCTTTCTCTGCTGCTTCCTGAGCAGCTCTTCTTTCTTCTTCTGAATGAAGCCTTTCTGCAACTTCTTTTTCCAACCTCTGGGATTATTCATTTCTCTTTTTGGCTTCTTCTTCAGCCTTTGCCTGTTCATCCCCTTTTCCACCTTTGGTGGTGATCTTTTTCTTGAATCTTCTCATTAGCATTGTCATGTTTGGGGCGTTTCGAAAAACAGATTCGTCCTTATCAAAATGGTGGGTGTACTCGAAGTGCACCTTGTGTTCTTTGCAATGCTCAATAACCTTGCCTTGGGTGTCATTTCTGTGGTAGGGCATCTCCCCGAAATGGAACTTCTCCAACTCCTCTATGAATTCAGCAGCTTGTTTCACCTTGGTGAATTTATAGCTTCCTAGCTTGTATGGAAAAGGAGGGTAGGCAGTATTCTTATGTTCGAACAGAAAACTGCCTATTCCATCTATGAACACTTGTTTGACTGCCTCCTTGTAAACTATGTAATCCATTGCATATTTGGGCAGCAGTGAAGGTGGTCTTGATCCTGCGAACATCCAGAAGTACATGCCATTTTCAGTTAAGAAATAATCCGCATATTCTCCTATCACTTGCATGGCCTCTTCCAACATATAGTCACACTCCTTCTGGAAGATGAGTGTGTACAGAGGCATAATGAAGTGTTCACAGACCTCTCTGTAATGGCTATGGTACTGGTGAGCCCACAATGGTCTATAAGCAGCATAAACAGGCATCCTTTCCCTGTCCCAGATGCACCTGAGACCGGGGAAAGCCTGGTTGCACAATATGCAGTCTATTAATATTGAAATCATGTAAAACTCCGCTCTTTTCTTGGAATCTCCCTCCAAGGCTAAGGTCACGCAAGAAGAAAGACTGCTGGACACCATGCTGGCCCAATTGAAGACTGTGCCTTGAGTTGCCACATGAAAAATAATTGGTATCCATTCAAGTTTGAAGAGTCTGCCATGAGCTCTCCCAAATATTCTGTTGAGCATCAAGGCTATGAATCTGTAGGGAGCCCTCAAGCTCGCTGTATCATACTCACTGGTCGGTCTGTGTCGAAAATGCTTTCCCTGCAACATCATTCTCCTAAGAGTTTCCATTAGGTCCATTTTGATGCTTTTCAGCGAATCCTCTAACAAGAAAACCTGGGCTTCTGGTAGGTGATAAGCCAACGCCACATATCCAGGGCTAAATGCAGCATAGCCCTGTCCTTCAACATTTCCCATGATCATTGTAGTGGTGTCTACTTGGGGAAGAATCCATCCAATTACCTCAGAGCATGGGAACAGCTCTGGTCTGGTGGCAACTTTCATGAGAGAAGATTTCTCTATGTTAGCATAGATGGATTCTTCTTCGAGGCCCATGTCGGGAACCTCCCTGTGGGAAATCAATCTATATACTTCACCCCATTTGTACTCGGGTTCCACACCAGAAACACATTGAGTGTCTTCATATATGTACTTGGTCTTTGTGACCTCTTCTACTTCTGGTCCTTCTTCGACCATAGGGGCCTTCTTCTTCTGCCTCTTGGACATGGTGGATTCAAATTCTTCCTGCCATATAAAACATTGTAATATTGATAAATTCAAGTTGCAGACATTCACAAGACACTATGCAACATTTTATTGTCATCCAACTGCGGGAACTATTGTCATCCGACTGCAAAAAATGCTCCTATCAAACTCACTACCCATTCGATTCACAGCTAACAAACCACAACAGTGGCATATTCCTTCTAACCGACTAGGGTTTTTAACGACCGAGCCCAAATGGACTGTGCGAGACGGCGTGAGCAACACAGGCTGGGGTTCGAGAAAAATGGGCAATATGAACTTCGAACAAAAAGAGGGATTACCAAAAGCTTACATAAAAATCACAACAAAACCTCCCCCTGCACCTCATTACCATACACGGGGCGGTTTGGTGCAGGCGGCGTAACGGCCACCTACCCCAAACCCCCACCCACTGCACGCAAGGTTGTGCACCAATAGCCATGGGCAAAAAATGCTCCGTAGGTCAAGAATGCCAGTGCTAGCAGTCAAAATAACCCCCCCCTCTTATTATATACGCACACATCTAACGGGGCGAAGAAAACCACCGTAACTAAGACTAACCGCATCAATCTTTACACATGCCTCAAAAGGAACGAGAGAAGGTGAATAAACCTACCTGGCACGGACGTATCCGACGTGGAGAGGTCTGGTAAGCCTCGTGGTGGAGACACTTGTATTGAGGGTAGTGCAATTGAGGAAATGGACGAGCACGACAGCACGACAATGATGGGCGTGACAGTTAAAAAAAAACGATAGAATAATACCTTGCCTCCCCGTGAATATATAGATATGGCCCACACGTGGGAAGACTCAATGGATCGGATGGGAAACAACTCCGGATCGGGAGGCAAAGCGCTGCTCCTTCTGCAACGGCAGAGGGTCGTAGCACAAAACCATCTGCAACGATAGGCAAGGCCAAAAACTACCGGTCGGAAGTTGGAGGCTCTTTTGGGTCGGAATCCGAAAGCTTAAACTCTTCCGCAATGGCGGACACTCAATCATGAACACCGTCTACACCGCTCAAGTCAGAAACCAAACGACTATACGTCGGAAGCCAAATGCCTTTCCCATCTGTAACGTCGGGACCTCAAAGCTCAAACTCGTCCGTAACGGCAGAGAGAATGATGGTAAAATGCTCCGATATAAAGCCAAAAGACAACTAAAACCCATAAATCGGAAGGAAAGTGAAAACCCATCCGTAACGGCAGAAACCAACTGCAAAAACTCGTTCACAACGGAGGACAAGCAAATAACCATACCTTCCGACGTAAAGCCAAAAGTCATCAACCAAAGGATTGGAGAGGAAAACAAAGGTAAAACCAACAATCCGTCCGCAACGGGGGAAAACCAAACCGTAGATATCTCCGCAACGACGGGAAATGAAAAGGCAAAAACATCCGCAACGGTGGGAATGTCAATTGACAAACTTCCGATTCAGAGTGGCTTCAACTGTATTCAAAAATAACGATAAGGCTTGATAAAAAAGGGAAAATTTCCAGCATTAGAGGGAGATGTAAACAGGTGGTAAACCAATTTAGCATGAGAAACTCTTTCTGAAAGTTCCCTGACCAAATCAAAGCATAAAATCAAGCTAACCAAAGCAAAAAGGGGGGTCCTAAAATTTTTGGAATTTTGGGAAATTGTTGCAGCTGCAATAGGGTGTCGACAGATATGTGGAGTGAAACCCTGTCGACTAAATCATCTCAACAATATTATTTTATTATTTAAACTATTATTTTATTATTTTCCTCAAGAGGCCCATTTTAGACCTCAAATTTCCTCTAATTTGAGATTGATTCCCCTTTCGCATTTTAACAGAATGCTCCAAATAATAAGCAATATCTGAAAGCAGGGACAAAATATTCCCATTCTCATATTTTACCATATCCACAAACTCTCTAATAGTGTCAGAAGCCATCATGTCAATCAAACTTGTGTAGAAGACTACAAATTGGATAGGTTAAATAGAAGAGAAAGATACATGATAAATTGAGAACAAGCCTCGTCGAGAATCATAAAATATCTATTAGGAAATCTAAAAAAATGAAAAAAACAGGGGAAAAATCACCCACTATGAAAGTATTCACTTGTAAAACATGGGCAGTGTGATCCAAAATGGATATTTCCATAAATATGTTATCAAACGTCTTGGAAATTATCCTGGAGCAACGTTCGAAGATGGGTTTAATATTTAATGAAACATGAAGCATGCCAAAGATATAATTTCTATAGAGGATAAGAACAAAATTGAAAAAGTCTCAGCCTAAAATAGTAGCATGTAAGAAATTAAATTTGGCCTTTGGTGTATCCTGAGATGAGAAATTTTGGAGATGATGAATTGAAAAATATTGAACTCATTGTGAGTACATTCATTTGGTTGAGTAGACCTGGGTGACAGATTGTCAACCGAATAAGTGCGGAGTATCCAAAGATTTAAAAAATGAGAATTTGAATCTATTGAATTTGAAATGACATTTGTGAATGTGTTTGAAACTAGAAGATAAATGTATACACTCAGTGTATTCTCTGGGTCATTTCATAGACACATGATGCATCAATTCACAAATTGGCCATCACTGAGTGCATCAAATCCTATCAATCAAACATACACTATTTAGGACTGAGATTAGACATGGGTATCAGTGAATGTTTCCCTTTTCTAATAAATTTGTGATCATTACCAAGTGATATTGGAGCTATAAACAAATGAGAGTTTTAGGATTGATGTCCTCAAATTGATTTAGACTTTTAGTTCTACTATGTTTTGGAGTTGCTTCAATCTTCAAATCATAATTGGATTCAAAATTTTAGATGTGGGATAGGATTTTGTTCATCACATAAATACTCGGTCATAGTCATTCAAATCCTTGATCAATACATGAACCAGATCTATTGATATTCTTCATTAATAAATTAGGGTTACTCAATTTGTCCTCAACTGATTATAATTTCTTTTATGCTGGATCAGGCATGTGGAGAGAATGTCTTCATCAACACATAATAGGAGTCCCAATCATGTAGGTATTCAAGTCATCTATTGCTATATCTTTTTTAGATACCAAAACTTACACAATTGATACCTTTGACATAGGTAGACTGTCTTCATTGAATATCTTGAATTTTGATGAGTTGGGATTTCAAGTCTACTTCATGCATACTATGACTGTCATTGTCAATATCATAACTAATGATTTCATATATACTTCTTCATACTAGAAACTAACTCATAGTTCCTCATATTTGATCAAATATGCTAGGTGACTCTACAAACCTAATTGACATCAATGACAACACTAATTATGTATAACACATAGTATAACATAGTTGCATAATTATTTAAGTCTTGATGCTAAGGACTGTTTTGTGACCAAGCGAGTACATAATAATAGAAGTACTAGAGAAGAAATTGGAAAACCTACGAAATTTGAGCAAGAGAATATGCAAACATAGATTGATTTCCATTGAAATCAGATTGGAAGTGCATTTGGCCATCCTAATAGAAATCTATTTTCAGTCAGACTTAATAGATTTGTGTTGAGAAGAGATTGAAGACTACATATTGACCTTCATATATTGAGTAGTGAGCAAAAGTTGGAGATTGATACTAAGCACTTTAACTAGAATAAAATTTTCACTTTAACTTTGATACTAAGCACTTTAAATAGAATAAAATTTGTATTGTTTATATTATTCCTAACCAATTTGGGCTCCTCAATGTTATCCAGATTGAAACACCTAGAGCATTCGAACAATCTTGATTTGTCCTATTTCTCATCAAGTAGTTAATAAAAACCAATGAAGAATTCTAGGAGCTTGTCATTCTAAAGGAATACAAGTAAGTCATAACAATTGTCTCCATAGATCCCTTTAAGAAACTACAATATAATTAACTTGTTTATTCCAGTACATATTCCACCAACATATTACCTAATTTGCATCATGATGAAGAAATTTGTTTGAACATTTTATTGCAGTGGATTTTATTTGATGGAATAATGAAAAAAATGATTTAACACCAGCCATCAACATCAAATATTAACAATACCAATAATCACTTTTAGTTTTGGGTAAATGTATTTTGCATAAAAAAGTAACATTCCAAGTATGAAAGTCTTCTTTTGAATGTTGCTATAGGTTTGAAACAACATGGATATTCTCTTGAATTGCTATTATAGCCTGGAAAAGTATGAACTTCTTACATCAAGGAAATAAAATTGTTCATTTACGATATTCCATGTCATTAATCAATTCAATATCAATTCTCTTCCATGCTATAAAACTGTTAGGTGGATCTGCTAAACACTCACAATGATTGCTTCTATGCTTTAGCTTGATTTCAAAGTCAGGATGAAGCAAAAGTGATTGTAGACACACATAGTAATATCCTTGTCCTAGTTTTTCCCCATTATACATAACAAAATTTGACTCAATGCTTCTTATGTAACCCTTTGCTACCTTCACCCAACTGTTAAAATATGCAAGTAAACATTTTCTTCCTTTCAATCTCGCTTTTGAAGGTGGTAGTGACAGTTGAATCCACCAAGAAACAAATTACTGTGAGATCCTTTAAAATAAAAAAAAATATTATTGGACATGAAAATAAATAGGTTTAGAACCTACATTCACTTTCAAGTTACCATTTGGTTGATGCTTAAGTGTTCTCAAATCCAATAGAGTTTGTTTCATGAAAGTTTGACTAAGACTTAGGGAAGGCTACTAAAAAAAATATTATAAGTTATATTGAAATAAGGATTATAATATTGCACAAAATAATAAATAGTTTCAAACATACCTTCAAATTTTTATATGGTGTAGGATCGATTGCACTTTTTTCACGTCCCCATCCCTCAAATTGACTCATCAGATGGGACATTAACTAATTCAGGCACTCAAAAGTTTGCCCCATAGTCACAATTATGAATTTATAACATCTAAATACATGTGTAGATACATAATAAAAATACATAATGGAAATAAATCAATCCACACACACATATCATGAAAATTTGATGCATAATTATCATAGGCATATAAATAAAAAACATTTCACACCAAATAGCAAAGAGTAATTATCTTTAACAAAGAAGATCCAAGCAACTAGTTGTGTGAGAGAAATTTTCCACCCTATTGTAGGCAATGTGTATAGCATATACTTTTTCTGCTGAGAGGTGACCCCTAGATGGGATATGAGGCCACTATGGTGAAGGAAACACATACAAGATTCTCTCACTCATCCCACAACCCATTCTTCTTTCTATGCTTAGCAAAAACTCATACAGAGCACTACAAACATCTCACTCACCAAACACATCCATGGAACTCCTTCCAACTACCCCGCATATCACAAGAAAGGCATTCCCATTTAATGATCCACAGTTCCCTTGGGGAAACCAAACATTACCTTGCTTACCATTCTGTGCAATAAGAGTCTAATACGTTGTATGTTGTTGGAAAACCTCCTGTAGCATGATTATGGATTCTTAAGCATCCCAAAAGTAGCATAAATAAATGGGTAAGGGTTCCTAGTTTTCCCAAACTCAATGTGCACTTACAACCTTCTATCTTTTCACAATTAAAATTGAACCAAAAATCCAACGACATATTTTTCTGAATTTCAACAAGACTTCCTCTAACATCCAACAAAGTGGTCTATTTTTAAATGTTGGTAGAATTGCATCGAATATCTGGAAATTACAATGACCCATCATAAATACGACAACAATTAGTCGAATGACTGACAAGTAAATCCAACGATATCCTTTCGAATGTTTGACCCACAGATCATCGATTAACCAACATAAATTTCCATCAATGTCATTGGAAATGCGACAAAAGACATGTCGATTAACCGACAACATAATCCACCAATGGTGTTAGTTAACCGGCATATAATCATCGGAAATTCGATGACTGCATGACCAAAATATACACAAATATCTAATGTCGTTGCGTTGGTTGTATGGAAAACTCGTCAGATATAGTACTTCTTTTCGACACAACAATCATCAATTAACCAACGACAGTTTCCAACAATTTAATCACAAATGCGATGAAACACTTTTCAATTAACCGAAAAAATAAGAACCCATGGTGTCAGTTAACTGACATATCGTCATTGGAAATACGATGAATTTTCAAGAAAAATATACACAAATATCCGACGTCATTTCCATTGGTTGTATGATATCCTTGTCAGATATAATGCTTATGTCATCGAAAATGTGATGATTGTGAGTAGGGGTCCCTCTCAAATTTATCTCAAAAGGATATAAACCATGAAATGGTTGTAAGAATCAATACATGTAATGTAATTTGGAAATTCATGAAGGTTAGATCAAATATAAAAGGCAATGCATTGTAGAGTTAAATAAGACAAGAAAAGAAAATAATGAATGAATTAAGAAAAAAAATAAAATTGAAGAAAAAAAGGGGTGGATGGGAACATAAATTACAATCCCTTGGCCTTTTCATTGCCCTAACTCTACTACATATGCTTGTAATGAGACTATAAAAGGTATTTTCTATGTCGAAGAAATAATGACGCACTAGAGACATGTATTGCATTTATAACATGATATTGATAAAGTTGATCTAGTAAACATCGTCAATTTTCCCATTTGAGTTTCTAGGGAATCTCATTGTTTTACAATGTGTTTAATTGTTATGTCTACTATTCATATTTGTATTTTTGCATTTGATTTCAAGTGATATGCTCATTTAGTTATTGTATGAACTGATTGATCAATTCAGTTCATGGTCTATGACTTGTTTTCATGAGAGGTTATTTGGTAGCCAACACTTTCATATGGGTTAACTAAATGAAAAAATAAATTCCCAACAGTCACCGTGGTCATCATAAGTCAATCAATCCCTTACCCATTCAATTCAATATTTTCGTATACTCATATGAGAATGTTATTTTCTAGATCATCTAATTTGATGGAACCAGTAATTCATTACAATGTCGAAACCCAACCACCAAGAAATCCAAACCATTAAGTTTGAGGAGTCGACAAGATAAATGGATGTAATTTAATGTCTAGTGAAATCTCCCACGTAGTTTCTATTTTTAGTATTTAATAAATAATAATCCATTTCTTTTGCTAATGGGTCATTGGAACCAAAGTAACTGTGGTGCCTGAAGTGTTTTCTATACATTTGATAATGGTTAGTGCATGGGATTTGTGTCTAGTGTTATCAAGAAAAATAATTTGTAACATTCAAACATGTTACTAATGTAATCCAACTATCACTCATCAATTAGTGTTTAAAATAAAAAGCATGAGGGATTTGTGCAAAAATGTTTCTAGTAACGTGTTCAAGAAGAGGTCGATTCCATTGAATTTTAGTGTTCCTATATCCATTGGTTTGTATTTTAGTTAAACACTAATTAAAGAGGGCATATGAATCATTAAAGGTTCATTTTCTCTTGTTGAATATTGATTATAGATGATTATTGATTGGAATTAAAAAAAAAGAGATCAACTTAATGAACTTGGTTCAATCAAAACAATATAGAAAGTGATTAATTGAAAGAAAAAAACATAAAGACACAATATGTTAAAAGAAATAATTCATGAATTTCATTGAATGTTTGGAAATACTTTAGTATTGTTGGTTATAAATTGAAGCATATATGTAACTTGTTGCGACATTCAAATATGTCCATTGAGCATCACACATGAATTCTTATATAATTCAAGAGGGACACACTTCTCAAGTGTTGTTTTTTTCTTCATGTATGTTAAAACGATATACTGCATTTTCTCTTAGGATTTTGTATAAATAGAGGTGCTATCAAGGTTTGATAATTATTGGGAACTCACTTGGACTTACACATACAGAGCAATTTGAAACCAGTTGTAAACACATAACCAAATTGATTGCTTCAATGTAGTATGTGTACATTGTGATCTTGTCCCCTAATTGATCATAACACATGCCTCGCATAATAGTGAAATATACAAACAAAAGTTGAGATATACCTCTCCATAATGTCATTAGACAACAACTAATAACTACTCTAATAATACTTTTACATATTAGTAATCCTTTTACATATTACATATAAGTGATTGAATCATTGAAACCATAAAAAAATATTTCAAATTAATTAATCTTATGACCTCAACCAAATCCAAGACATCTACACATTAGAGTAATTTACTCTTCCATTTGATTTTTAATTTTAAAACTATAGTATTCATTAATGTACCACTATATTGTATTTAATCATTTTGAACTTTGTAATACTTATTTTAGTTGCATCTCTCTCCTACTAGATGTTTAGAAATCTTGCAATATGTATTATGATGGACATGGTAAATAAAATCCCTTTGCTGGATTTTGACATCTCAGTAATCATGTCCAATTGAGCAGAATTTGTCTATTTTAGGATTTTACATTCTAGCAGTTATAAAAATATTATAGATTAGTATTAATGACATGATAATGAAACTCAAAGAATATCCAATTCTTAATTAATTTCTTTATAAATTTACCAGACTATATAAAATAAAATGATACAGGCACCGACCTTGGGTCATATATATTCATGGACTCTGAAGGTTGCTACAAGCCTAGATTCCATGTTTGTATCCCATAGCTGCAACCAAAGTTGAAAATAATTAAAGAGGACATTAATGAAAGTATCACACCCTGTTAAAGAGGGAGAAAAAATATATTTCCATCTTGAAACAAATTGCTTAGAACTACACAATACCAATGCTCAACAAAACAATTTCACCCTAGTTTAATGAAAATTTATGATTTTATAACAATTAAACATTCCTAGAAATTGATATGAATATTTTTGATCACACATTCAATCCTATCTGGAATTAGATAGATATCAATAAAAGAAGATGCAAACCTCTCACCGATTAAAATATTTGAGGTTAAGGACTTATTTTTGTATTAATTTGTGTAATTTTTTCCATGTCAGTTTGAGGCATGTACGTGAAACGATCCATATCATCAACCCCAGGCTGTAAGAGTACCAACAAAGGATCAAGAGAAGAACACCTTAATTATAAAATTTTAATAACTTTGAATAGTCCTAATAGTGGTAGAAGGCCATCATTTATCTTATAAAATGGGCAGACATTGACCTGCTATAATTCTAAATCCTTGATGGTAGCAAGAAATCTATAAACAAGTTGAGAATATAAGTACACAATTAACCTCACTGGGAATTGTAGAGAATTAGCATGAGGAGAGAAAAAGAGGAATAATGAAAACACATTATGGAATGATCAATAAATGATAATTTATATAATTACATTGGTAATACCAAAAAATACATAAGATATTAGATTAAGTATGTAACAGTTGGGTAAATTGTTATATGTACCACTCCCATAGCGACCACGTTTGTATCTATTCGATTCAAATTGTAATTAATAAGAAACACTTCCCCTGCAACTATTGATTTAATTTCACCTATAAAACAAGGTTTCCTTCACGCCCCTCAAATATGCAATTGGGTTTCTTAAGTGTAGACCTTGGTTGTGTACTATTTATAAATCCCGCAATATTCCATGTAGCTTTTGGCCTTCCATCAATGTACAATGTCACTCCTGTATTTTAATCCCTATCTTTCAGCTATAAATAATTTGCAGACAATCTATATATACACATAATTCTTATATATTGGACCAGTTAGATCCAATATCTATAGTTGTAACAGGGTCCAAAAATACTCCATCAATTCTATACATCGTCTGTAACTGACCATTATGCCATCCATGCAAAACAACCCCAAACCATGTAATGATGATGGTTCAATTTGACATATCCTTTCATTCACACAAAAATACATATTTAGTTGAGGGAGATCCTTGAGTACCCATTTTTTCACTATATGTTTGTACCTCAAGTGAACCTCAATTTTTCCTATGGTCTCATCATCATAAGAACATGACCCCCCTTCAACGAGAAACAATTGCATGCATTTTTGGAATTTTCTCTTTTGACATCCAGTTGATATACCTATTGTATACCTTCTCGATTTCTCACTTTCTGTTAAAGTATTGTAACTTTAGAATATATTATATTGTACTTTTGTTGTATTCTCCTTCGGAGATGTCATTCCTCCATTCAGAGATGTCCTTGATGTAATTGGTCATGTAAAATTCATGAGGTAAACCCTCCATTGTAAGTCGGGGAAATAGTACCCAAAAAAGTAAAATATATAAAATGTATTTTGAGTCTCCCAAGGTAGGTTGAACCTAATTAGGGAACCTAGTTGACCTAGTTAGTTATTTGTGGTACTCACCTAATCAAAATAAATAGGTGAGGCATCTCTCTCATTCTCACACATCTTACACTCAAGTATTGCGCTGGAGAGAGATGGAGAAAGAGTCTACTTTGTAAGATGAAAAAATATTCTTATTGCTATGGTTTTACAATGTACTTGGTTTAATTCTATACTGAAGAAGTTTTTCAGAGTTTTCTGCCTTCTAGTTTCCCTGAGGAAAACCTTTGTGTTCTCTTGTGTTGTTGTACTTGTCTTTCTTTTAGTGATCCTTTTCTTATGGTTATGATGCTAAATGTTTTAGATCTTGTATAACCATTAAAAATATAACCTGGTATCATAGCCACCCTAAAAGAAGTCTATGTGTAGCCGAAACACTTCTACAGCTACAATTGCGAAATATTAGGGTTTCATGCCTGAAAACCCTAGAAGACAAAAACTATTAACGTTGGGATTTTCACTGTAACTCGAGATCGGAGAAGGATTAGTTGTTGAAACTTTGACAGGACGAAGCTAAAATATTTCTCTACCTTTTGTAAATTCTTCAGCTTTAGATTCGCTAGAATATAGGAGATATGATTCCCCCAACTTAGGGTTCCAGCCTCTTCCATAATTCATCCTTAAATAGGTGACATAGGGAGAATCACTAGATCTCAGGATAGGAAGGTCCAAATTTAATTTCTCAAGATGTTGCATATAGGGAACGAACTATAGTTTATGTGTTAAATGTTTCATACCCTGAAGGTGAAACAAGGACATGTGGAAACCCATACAAGTTCACTATGATGAACTGTCCTAAAATAAGTCACCTTGGGAAACTTCACATATGCCCCACCTGGTGAATCCAATTCTTCTCTAACCTATGGGGTTGGAAATATGAAAGACCCAGATACTTCAGGACAAATTTAATACCTTGAGGAAAAGAAAATACAGATATATAGTAGAAACAAGATCAATCAATTATGCATAAGAAACTGGAGAAAAACTAGGGCTTCCTGTTCCAGGCACTTATCTCCACTAATCAATTGAAGGAGGACCATTAAACTTCCCTAGGAGGGCTCATATTTCTATGTAATAAGTTTCTCAGTTTTTGGACTTTCAATTTTTGTCCTAACATTGTTATCGGGGAAAACTAGGGCATCAGATATTTTGCAGTTCTGTCCACAAATTTGGGAAAATAAGTATTCTGCTCAGCTCGCATTGAGGAGGTCAACCTTTGTATCCAATCAGGTGAAAATTTAGGGTTTCTCTGTCAAACCCTAGGTACACCAGAATCAGTCTTCCATAAGATACTTTAAACAAGCATAAAGTTGAAGCAATCTTACTGGTAAGTTCTATCCTCTCTATTTCCATTTGAGGTTCTCATTTTTATCATTATGACAAATCGTACCAAAACTTGAGGACAATCTTGAAAAAATCAAGAACTTATAAGCATGGAATTATAGAGTGTTTCTCATAATTGAAGAAGCATGACATGGAGAACTATGTCAAAGAAGAAGCTTTAGATACTCATGGAGATAAAGTCAAAGAAAAGAAAAAGAAGGACCTAGTGAAAACAAAGATGAGTATTTACATCTCCATTGGATCTCACATGTATCATCCTTGATGACCCCAAAGGATATGTTAGATGCAATGAACAACTTGTACGAAGATGAGCTTGATAACTGAACTCAAGGATGTGAAGGTGCAATGCCAGAAAACATTCAGTGTTACTTCACAAGGAGATCTCATCTCAAGGAGCATTTAGAATCCATTGAAGACAATGTCAAAGAAGAAGAAGCATAAATTATAATTTTGAATGGTCTTCCAAGTTCAGTCAAGAGAGTTGTTTTAATACAAAGATAAAATATGGGGGAATGCACATAAAAAGAATATTGATTGATGGAAAAATAAGAATATATGAAAATCAAGCCCTAACAACTCATGCCAACCAGAGAAATAACAAGAAGGAAGAACATTCCCACCAAGAATAGAAGGACATCTCACAACTCAATAGTTTAGCTGTGATGAGAAAGGACACTTTGCGACAGAATGTCCCAAGAAGGAAAAATGGAAGGGTGATATGATCTAGAAGTACCAGTCGATCACATAGAATGATGTTTGGATATGAGTTTAAGACATTAAGGGAATTTTTATGAAGTTTTCTAAGTAGATCTAAAGATCAAGTATAGAGCATATTGAAGTATCACAATATACAAAGCGAGGTTCATGGTTTCTATCAGAAAGAGAGAGTCGGTTATCGTAAGATAATGCTATAGGGGATAGAGAAACCTATTCAATAGATAGTTGGTGTAATCAAAGTATAAAAACAGATCGAGCAACCTATATGGTTTGAGACTCTCTACAGAGAACCACCTATGTAGAGAAGGATTTGTACAAGATCAGTAGGCACCCATGGGATAGAACATACAGTTACATGAGGAGCTTGAGGATCAACTAGAGTGATGATTCCAACCTTTACTATAAAGTTGAATATAGAGGACTACAAAGGATGACAAGCTCATAGATGGGTATAAGAGAAACCTTGCAACAAAGTTCGAGATGGAGGATCCTGATATCTAGTGACCTTGACATGTGACATATATGGATACAAAATGGATTAGTAGTAGAGGAAGCTACCTGTCACTCCAATGTCCTGATGCAGAGAGTACAAGATGTAGAGGGAGGATGGTTCTCCATCTCATAGGGAGTGACAATTGTAGATCTCAAAGTTTTAGAATATTGACATGATTCTTGGGATTAGAGGTATGATGAAATCCATATGACATTTTACTTATTGAAGTAAAATATGTAGATAAAATTGTGTGGTACTAAAGGGTAATACATAGATACGATGACTTTGATTAAATTGGTAGTGTTACAAATAGAAAGATCACTCCAACATATTGCATAAAACATAGTGTTTCTCTCAGTGCAACCAAGGATGAATATATTGCAGCTAAGAAGAAAGAAAGTAAATATTCCTCAAGTAATGAGGAATATGGTTCAAAAGAATTATAACGATGATTATGAATATTATACTCTTATACATTTCATCATTAGATAAGAAGGGATGCACTGGTAGGACACACAGACACAACTCTATGTGATCTGTGGTGTAAGAAGACTTGCTCACTATTTTTTATCATGATCAAGATAGGAACATGTCCTTATAATAAGACGATGAAGTTGAACACATTGGCAAAGAATCCAGTAATTCAAGAAGACAGAGATCAAGATGTAGTATGCCAAAAAAACAAAAGATAAGTATTTGAAATGTCATTTCCTATATATCTAGTTGTTCAAGATGTGTACATAGATATGTTTCTAGATTCAGGAAATGTATTATGCATATTAGAATATTTGTTGTTTACTTCGAATATGAATGTGATGGGTAAGTGTCTTATGTTGTTGTACAACATTCCTTTTCTACTTATATGAAACCTCCTTGCTGACATAATGTCTTGGCAAGATGGAAGACATCTAGAAACTTACCGTATGTATATGTGATATAGATGATTGTTGCATTAGAGGAAGTAGTTGCATGATTATATGACATATATATTTATGCATAATAATTTGTCATTATGAATATGTTACAAAATGTTTCTAATCATACAACTATATTTGACTTGTAGGAAGGATTGTATGCAATCACCTACAAGAGAAGAAATGATGAAGTTGCGGATGTATGATACAGTTGCAGATAAGAATGATGCAGTTACAGATGCACAAAGGAAGAATGATGCAAGTTGTGAATGTATGATAAAGTTGCGAATGTGTAAGAAAAGAATGATGCAGTTACAAAATAAGAATGATGTAAGTTGTGAATGTACGATGCAGTTGCAGATGTATAAGAAGAGAATGTTAAAGAACAAGTTACATAATGGAGCTGTAAATCTCAAGTATATTCCTACATAGGAACAAGTAGCAGATGTGTTGAATGAGCCTCTGTCTCATGCAAATTTTGAATACTTTAGAAACAAGATTGATGTAGTACGAAAGGACCTCTCTCGAAAGAGGGAGTGATGGTAGATGGAAGAAGGATGCAGTGGTGGTAGTTTAGTCTACAGTAGGGTAAGTCTGGCTAGGCTTGTTCGCCCAAAAGGGCCAGTAAGTCAGACAAGGCCTCTTGATCCTAGGGGGATTACTATGTATGGCTAGTTTAGTTTAATCCAAGTGGGTTTTTAAGCCAGGACAAGGCTTGTTGGTCCTCAGGAATAACGATATGTCTAAATAGGATTGTTGGCTCAAAAGGCTTAGTAAGTTAGGCAAAATGCCCAAATGGATCTACGAGAGAACTCACCGTGATGCTGGTTTGAGATAGTTAGAGGGAAAGAAGTGGTTGGAATATATAGCTAGGCTTGTTGATCCAGAAGGGTTAGTAAGCCAGACAAGGCTTGTTTAGTCTCCAAGGAGATCAGTCTATCTGACTAGGATTGTTGGCCCAAAATGGTTAATACGTTAGGCAAGATGTTGTTGTAAGTGGTTTCAGTATTGTTGTACTGATGATTGCTGATATGTTTGCTTCAGTATTGTTATACTAATGATTGCTGAGATGTTTGCTTCAATATTGTTATACTGATGATTGCTGAGATGTTTGCTTCAGTATTGTTATACTGATGATTGTTGAGAAAGTTTTTGTATTGTTATACTGATGATTGTTGAGATGTTTGCTGAGATAGTTTCAGTATTCCTATACTGATGTAGCAGGTTTAGTATTTTCATACTAATGTTGTTGAGATTATTTTTGAGATAGTTTTAGTCTTCCCATACTGATATGACAGATTCAGCATTTTCTTACTGATATTTATGTGGAAAATTCAGTATTTTCCTACTAATATTGATGTGGAAAGTTCAGTATTTTCATACTACTATTGTTGAGATTATTGTTGAGATAGTTTCAGTATTCCCATACTCATATGATAGATTGAATATTTTCTTACTAATATTGATTTAGCAAGTTCAATATTTTTCCTACTGATATTGATGTGGCAAGCTCAATATTTTCATACCGATGTTGATGTGGCATGTTTAGTATTTTCATACTGATGTTGATGTGGTAAGTTCATTATTTCTATACTGTTGTTAATAAGACAGTTTCAATATTTCTATACTAATGATGATGAGGTAGTTTCAGTATTTCTATACTGATGTTGATAAGATAGTTTCAATAATTTTATACTGATGATGATGATGTAATTTTAGTATTTATGTAATGATTATGATGATGATGTTTCTTCAGCACTTGTATGTTGATGTTGATGATGTGGTTGTGGTCCCAACGCCTTGTGTTAATGATGTTGATATGGTTCTGGTCCCAACACCTTGTGTTGATAATGTTGATGTGGTTTAAGTTACAACACTTTGTGTTGATGATGATGATGTTGTTTCAACATTTTTATGTTAATGATGATGATGATGTTCCAACATCTCTATCTTGATAATTATTGGGAACCCTATATGGAAGTTAATTAAAGCCAACATATAGAGTGTTCAATATAAATTGTCAACCCAGGGAAGTCTTTTATTTCAAGGATAATACGCACTGTATATGCTTTAAACACTAAGTAGCTGATGTTGTAAATGAATTACCCTACTTTCCTATTCAGCCCAACTCATCCCATAATCTATTTAATATAGCTTACCTTCTTAAGAATGCAATCACAAATACCTCCTTACAATCCTTAATCTAGAATTAAAACATTCAGGAAATAGACATCTAGATTAATTTTACAGAAAGTTAAATCCTCAATTACCAAGCCATCTGAAGATTTATCTCAACTATCTTAATTCAACTTAATCTAGGAATTCAAAGTGCAGGAATTAAGTTCTACAATTATAAATGTAAAGGGATGAACTGTAAATATCTAAAGAAAAAAAAATTTGAAAGAACTAGGGATGAACAAGGCTGTCACAGCTATCACACAGTTGCATAAGAGAAAGTTAACCTATGCAGTCGACTGTCACACCACACCACTGTAGTTTACAGGGGATGCAATTACTGATCATTCAAAGGAACACATGATAAATCGATGACTGTTGCATCTTACTATAAATAAATGAATTTATCATAAGATTCAAACTAGACAATAGTATAAACAAGATACCTAATTAACTCAGCAATCCCTGTGGGAAGGCAGGCCCAACCTTCGCACAAAGATGCTAGAAATAACACATGTTAAAACACCGAGATCTGAAGAATAAAACTCCTTGTATTAAAATGGAAAGATGAACACACAAACCCTTCATAGCTTATACAATATATTCAATTAATTTCCAACCCTTGGCTCAAAATAGTTCCCCATATTTATACAATTACAATCATAACTTATTCCCACTAATATCGAGTAGCCATGAAGATATCTGATCTTCAGGTTGCCCCAATTACAATAAGCTGTTACAGCTATGGCAAGATCGAAGAAAAAAATATAGGAAGGTTGTTACTCTAGCCAGAAATGACAATCATGATCAATAGAGAATATACTATGTGGATTGCAGCTATTCTTGAACAACGACACACTGTTGCATCCGAATCTGTTGCAACCTGTTGCAGCTACCTTTGTACAACTTGCATTGAGTAGTATCCTTTGACTACGTTCTTTGGGAAATGATGGAATGGATGGCAATTATATTAGCAATGAGTGTTCATCCGTCTCTTGGCATGTTCATCTTGCTACCCTTGTATCCTTTACATCTCGAATTATCTTTATAAAACCACCATATGTTAGCATAATTCAAGATATAGAGCCCTGATTACAACAATCCTAAGGATTAATAAAATAAGACAATGATTAACCATACTTGTATGAATTGAGGAACCAAGTGAAGGAAAATCATATGTTTAGTGTACATAATGGAGTAGGATGAGGAAAAAATAAGTAGGTAAAGGTGGTAAAAAAGGGGTCATGTCTGGGCCCAACATCTCCCCCCAACTGTCCTATTGCATGTTCCCATGCAACAAACTCCATTAGTTTGAATCTGAATCTAGAATTGTACTTCATTCATGGAGAGAAGAAAATTTATATGGGAATTCAGGCGTTCCCTGTTTTTCCAAGAATCCCTTATGGACAACCCAATATCTCCAACACATCTTCTCTTCTTCCTTTGTTAATGAGAAGTATTCACTGTAGGTTTTGTTGGCCACCAATGAGAGAGAATTTGAATTTGAGTCCCAGCCAAGTAACTCCACATTCCTTCATGCATCCAACATATCCCTCAACCCTGGAAAGTGCATGTTTAAAATTCCTGTAACAGTAGGGATCTCTATTTCTCAAGGTTAAAGAGGCAGCCTGCCATATGTGCTAGCTACCTTCCAAAGCCAATTTTTGATGCTTGGAAATCTGGCTGACACAAGTAGATATAACCTTTTATTGAAGTTCCATCATTCACTAAGTTTGGATGGGACATGCGAGTACATTCTGTTGATGAGCAAGGAGAATATGAGGGTTTTGAGGTTTGCTTCGAATCCAAAGGTTAGAGTCCATTATGAGAAAAAGTTTGGAAGGATCTTTCCCACTGAACATGATTGATAACAAAGGAGGCAAAATCCCTCAGCTGAACATCACCTAAGAAATGGGTAGGATTCGAATGGCTATCCAAGGGACAAGCCAACTCATGCAAATAAAGCTCACAATGAAAGTTGTGCTCCTTAAAGTCACTTTCCATAAATGTTTCCAAGAATTTAGTTGAGGTTGCTATTTCATACGGTCTCCCTTATTTTACATCCCTTGGTTTAAACCAAATGAACTGCTCAAATAAAAACACAGGGTAGGAGGAGGATGGTACTCTGGTACCCAACAATTCCTGAGAAAGAGTATACAGCTGATATTTTTCCACCTGCATGGATTTGAAATTTTTCATCTCCTTTAGCTCCTTCTGTATCTCTTCCCAACAGAGTTTCTGGAACATGAGTTATTCTACCCATCTTTCCTTTAATTCCCTAATGGTCTTCCTATGTTCAGCAAGGGAAACCATCCCTTCTTGACACCTCTCCACCTGACTCCTCCACTTCCTCACTTCCATTCTTAGGATTGAGAGTTCTTTTGTCAGTCTCTGAATTTCTTCATCTTCAGCATGTTCTTCATTATTAGAATCCAAATTGACAAAATTTTGAGTAGGTTGAGTCTATACCTTATCATATGATGCTCCAATTTGAACATCCTATACTGCCTGCATGGATACTTCTGAAATCACTTCTGGGGGTGCTGGTTCTTGTGTAACAACAACCCCTCCTTAGAGTTCTCCTACAACAACTTCAACCATAGGTTCCCATGAAACAACTTCTGGGGATCCTGGTTCTTGTGTAACAACATCCTCTCCTTGGAGTTCTCCTATAGCAACCTCAGCAGTTGATTGTGAAGGGGTTGGTTCTTGTGTGGAAACCTCTTCCTGAATTTTGATCTCCCCATTTTCATGATTATCAGCTGCAGCTTTGATAGGGGGATGCAATTCCACTGGTTCTTGTGTAATAGAGCCTTGCCCTTCTATTTCTTCATGCTGCTGGGGTTGTAGAGTTAATTCCATGTCTTCTGCAATATGGAGCTGTTCTTCGAGGATTTTAGTGTCCCCCAAGGATTGTGATTTCATTTGTTCATCCTATCCTAAATCCAAATCAGGAATTATATCCATTTTAGGATTGATTTCTTCTTGCTTCCTAAGAATCTCCACATAAATTTCTAGGGATGTTGGTTCTTGTGTGACAACATCGTAGTTAAATTCCTCATTTTCCTACTGCTGGGGTTCCATTTCTATTAATTCTGTGTCTTGATATGGTTTAGGAGTCACAATGCAGACTTCTTCATTAAAATCAGGAATATTTTCAGCCTCTGGTTCATCTACCCCAATTTGGGTGGCAACTTCAACAAGAATATTCGGGGATGTTGGTTCTTGTGTATCAGCACCCTGTTCAAATTCATTGTCATCCTACTGCTGGGGTTCCATTTCTATTAGTTCTATGCCCTGAGTCAGTTCAGGACTCACAGTACAGACTTCTTCACTAAAAGCAGGAATAATTTCAGCTTCTGGTTCATCTACCCCAATTTGGGTGGCAACTTCAACAGGAATATTCAGAAATGCTTGTTCTTGTGTATCAAAACCATGTTTATCTACTACTTCCATTTTATGAAGTTGATTTTGGCAATATTCACCATCCTTCCAGTTATATTATCCTTCTTCTACTGGTTGTGACTGTAATTGTTCATTTTCCCCCTTTTCTGTACCAGGGATCATTTCTGCATCCCTCACTTCTATCTTAGGTGCTTCTTGTCCTTGTTCTTCCACAACTGTTGGTGCAGGTTGTTGTGTCACAAAGGCATGGAATAATTATTTGTAGCTTAACTGATTAAATATTTTTGTATACATAGGGAATACCACCCTTTCTTCCTCCTCACCATCCTCGGCAGGAGGTGATCCTTCTAATTGGTCAGCGGCCTCAACCAGTGTGTGCAACTTCATTTATACCTACTTCTTGCATGCTTCCTTTCAATTTTCTAGTTCTTTCCAAAGTGACTATACTTCTTCTTTTAATAGACCATTTTCATACAAAAGTCCCTCAATTTGAGGTTCTTCTGTAGCTAGTTCCTGTGGGGCATCATTTGCTTTGTGTCTCAGAATGGGGAATTCAATCTGTGATTCTAGGGTTTTCAATATTGCCTGTGCTGCTTCAATTGCTGTAACTGACCTGGTTATTTTTCTTCTTATTGGTGGTGATGCATGTATCTCTTCTTATGATCTCCTTATTTTCTTTCATGGTGCAGGAATATCCAGATTTGTAGCTGATGTGGAAGGGATATCTTCTATCTCAGCGTTTTCCTGTTCTTCTTCAATAAGAGTTCCCCCCCATTCAAGTGAAGATTTAATGGTTAATACCTCTGTGTTTCCTTTTGTTATTGTGGCTCTAACATCCTCGGATTTAGTTGTCATAGCATCCAATGCTGCTCTAGCTTCAGCCTCTGTTGTTAGAGCTTCCATTTTATTTAATCTTTCCACAGGGTTTTCTCTTTCATTTTCCTCCAATTCTTCTGCTTGGTCATCTGAGTGATCATTCGATATAGTCTCATCACCCCCCCCCCCCCCCCCAACTAAATTGGAGGGACTCCAATGCTCCTATTGCTCCTCATCTCCCCCAAACTGTACATTTGCATGCTCCTCTTGGTTTTGAACAACCCCCAAGAGTATAGGTACTTCTACTTCTGCCTCTATTGGAATGCCAGGAAAAAGGGAGGGTTCCTGGTTTATCTAAATTTGACCTATGAATTGCTCCCAAGTTTGGTTCCTTTGAGCTAAGGCCCTTAGGATTATTAATTTGATTAGGCCGTGGTGGGTAAGGGAGGAGTTTGGATGCTTGGTTGTTCTAACAAACCCCGCCATATGGTGAAGGTCATTAAATACATAAAATGAAATGTTCAATAAGGCCGTATGGCGTAGATGAGATAATAGAGGAAGTTCATAATAATAAATAGTTTGATACCTTCACAGGTGATATACTTCTTGAGGAAGACTACTACTTGATCCCATGGCCGAGGCAGTGACTATAACTCTATCCCTCTCCTTGACTGACAAATTTTCTCCCCCTCTATTAGAAAATCTTGTACTGTAGCAGCATTGGGGGTTCTTTGACCAAACCAGGATCTTCCCACTTGAGGAAGGACGGTGACTTCAGCCACTATTGCCTCCGAGACTTCTATATGTAATCCTTTAACCTCTGAGTGGGTTTATGTAAGATTTAAAGAAAATTGTAGAGCTGTCTCTCGATGAAATCCATTCATGTGTTGGAAGAATTCAGTCCAGCCCGTAGCTTCAAAAATAGTGAAAAATTCAGCATTTCTTCTTAGTTCTTGTGTATTTGTAGGTTCATGCCAAGTTAGGATACCCATGTTTGTTTGACTTTATAATTCTTTATCAGTCTGACAGATTTCAGGTCCTGACAATGGAGGTTAAAGCATAGAGTATGTGTGAACAACTGAGAGTGGAGTTGGGTAAATTTGAAAAGTTAAGAGCATGGAAATGTTTGGAAATTTATCCCAAATTAGGAAAGGTGGTGGTTATCAAATAATATTAAATGGACATTAAGTCATACGAGTGGAAAATTAATGGTATGCGGGTGTAATAATGGGCACAGAAAGGAAGGTATGATTAATGTTGTCAAATCTAGTTAATGCTTAATCAAGTAAATAATCAGAACCATACCTTTGAAAATATGCGATGAACGGTGACCTTTGAGAATAGTAAAGCATGTGAAGTGTAGCCATTTAAATTTGATCATTATTGTAGGTGTTCTGTAATGAATTTTTCCCAGCAGACCAAAACCATCTTGTCAATCTGTTGTACAGGATTACACACCTAATAACCATAGGTCTGGGGTTACCAATATACTCAATTAACTTGCAGACAATTGACTTCTAGAATGCAGTAACGAAAATAGGAGGATGAGAAAGAATTACTCGATTAACGAAGGTCGATCCTTGCTAGTCCTCTTCCATTCTGCTTCTTCTCCAAAGTCTTCAAGGTTGCTCCTCTTTCACCTGTCAAGAGCCAATCTTCCAGATACAAGATGATTCATATATATATAAGCAGGTTAGATAAATCATATATAAAATACAGAAACATAAACATTTATCGAACCAAGATACATGAAACACATATGGAAGAAGGATTCTCTTTATTATCAATAATGGAAAGAGTTCAGGTTACAACCCAACGTCTGAGACAAGGACTCCTCTACAACCAAAGGATTCTGAGTTCCACTGCTCCAAAGACTTCTGTATACAATCCACCAGTATAACTTTGCTCTCCCAGTGTCTATCAAACACCCTCCCCAAGGCCTATATTTATATGGAGGAAATAAGGCAGTTTCAAAGGTTGAGGAGGTTGAGATAGTTAAGAGGATTAAGGGAAATGGCTTAACTAATCTCAGATCATTGCGTGTTTTTATTTTTAAATGTTAAGGAACATATTCGCGGGTATGTAGAAGGAAAACCCATGAATGATCCACGACTTGCTATAAGAGCAACCCACGAATAGATCCATTTGTGACTTGCAGCAACCAA
This sequence comes from Pseudotsuga menziesii, assembly GCA_001517045.1. Lineage (NCBI taxonomy): Eukaryota > Viridiplantae > Streptophyta > Pinopsida > Pinales > Pinaceae > Pseudotsuga > Pseudotsuga menziesii. Next base: position 2,296,993 of record LPNX010680592.1, on the reverse strand, counting down.
CACTCACGAATGAGTCGCGAGTTGTATATGTAGAGAGTCGCGAATACAACTTAACATAGCAAGAATGGAAAAGTAACCAGCTGGATGGAGGAGGAATGTATTATAGTAAGCCAATATATAGTGTTATGGGAAAACCTCAATCCATAGATGTCCTTTTGTGTGCTAACATGAGGGATTTCAGCACTCAGACAGAGAGGTGGCATTCAGATGGATAACAGATGCCCCCTAATGTGTGAGGTCAGAGGGAAGCAATGGCCGAAATACATTATAATCATCATCTTTGGAGAACTCAGAAATCCAATGGAATAGAGAGAGTACCTGAAACAAATACATAGTAATGTCATATAGAAAGTTACATCTGAGGATGCTATGTTCAATTAACTAGAACACTAGCTCCTTTACAATATTTGAGTACATCATATAATATGGGTATAAAACCACGTACATTACAAAAGTGGATCGAAGCCACAATATACAATAATGAGTCTTCAAAGATCTGGAAGCTGTGTATAGGAATAGAACATAATCTTGTGCAACTTAGTCCATAGGTGAGGAACTAAGGTCTTCATAAAGGACCCCAAAGAACTAGTACAATCCAAGCCATGTGAATAAGGGAAGCTGAAGTCGAACATGGAAAGGATTCTACAGTTTGTCAATCAATAGATGATAATCAACAACTGAAGCAAAGGAATTCACCAATGATGAAAGTGAATCCTGAGGTACCATCATCAAAAATCTAGGTCTTCGTCATTAGGAAGTGCTGAAACAGAACCAGGCTATGATAAGGAAGGCAATAGATCCTCCAACGGATCACAAGAGTGACTAGGAACTGGGCAAAAGAAGGGAGACACAAATAGATAACAGATATAACAATGATGGGATCAGGCTATAAAACAGACATTGAGAAAATCCCTTGAACAGTGAGCACACCATAGAGATGACCCAAGGCAGCGTATAACTTATAAAGAGAACAACTAGACTTATCTGTCATGTAGGAGACATGATCAGATTCCCCGGGTATAACATACAAGAGGAGGAGTAAGAAACTCAAAGTGATAGCTGAACACAAGTGAACACTGAAACATGGATATCGGAAAACAAAGAGTGCTATGTTCAAGTATAACATGCTACCATTACTGAAAATAAGAGAAAACTTCTTCCTTACCTTCCCTGTTAAATTTTAACGAGTCTAGGAAAGCAAACTCGAGACCATCTTCATTTTTGGAAACCTCGAAGAAAAGAAAGAAGAATGCTTGATAAAGCACTGATTCATGGATTTTACGAGCCCGAACTAGTACATGCTCGATGGTGTTTTCATAGTTTAGAGAGTCTGAAAACTCCAAAGAAGACTCCAGGGGGGTCCTTTTTCATACAAGTTAGTCTCCTAAGGCCGAAAAAGTATAAAACAAACCAAAGAAGAACTCTCTTAACTTCCGAAGAAGAAAAGGTGCACCTTTTTCATACTTAGTCAGGAAGGTCCGAAAAAGGTTAAATTACCACCCACCCAACGCTCCTTCAAAAGCAGCATATAGCCTGAGTTTTATGAGTGTGAAGGAAGGCAAGATCACTCGGAAAGATCCATTTGATTACGAGAAATGGGGCTTACAACAATAAACTCGATGCTTTGTTCTTTAGGGTTTAATGAGCATGACAAAGACATAAAGTACACTCGAAATCTTTTTCATATTTTGGTCCAGAGCACGAAAAAGAGAAAACTAAGCTCATACCGAGGGTTCCTTTTCCGTAAGTTTAGTCCCTCAGGTCTGGAAAAGTGATAAACCTATGCTTGAGAATACTCTTCTCAATTCAAAATAAAAGAGAGGGATCCTTTCTCATATTATTCCACATGGTCTGAGAAAGACATAACCTACCACCAATGTGGATGCCCATTCACATATTCTTAACGAGCCTGAACGAACAAGTTTACTCAGCAGTCAAGTCTATTTTGAGGAGTCAGACTTAGGCCTAAAGAAACTCAATATCTTTCCTGTGAAGTTTTAACGAGTCCAGAAAATTCAACTCGCAGCCTCCTTACTATTTTTAACGAGCTCGAAGGAGAGCAGAAAGAATGCTCTAAATGCGAGGAGACGAGTGTCATAAGCTGACGAAACTAGTTCCAAGTGCAAGGAATAGACCTATGCATAATGCAAGGAAAGTGAGCAAGATAAGGACACTCAGGGAACGTCTCCTCAAGGTAAAGGGTGTCAAGTTACAAAGGAAAAATGATACAAGGCTTACCGACGATGAGAACAAATATGAGGGCTTATACAACGAGCTAAAAGCGTGGAAGCCGACATCAGGTTCATAAGCGCGAGTAGGGCACATGCAAATGCAATTACATCTTGAACAACAAGGTGAGGCCAGTAAACAGTTGTGAATCCAACTACAAATCCTGTTGCCAAGAAACAACAACATGAGAATCATATTCAGAAGAAACGATCCGATGCGGGTCACTTTGGCAGAAACACATGTGACTTTGCTATCTTCTACAAAAGGTAAAGTCAAGGCAGAATCAACCGAAGAAGATTCTATAGAACCAAGGCTCGAGGGTTTATAATTAGTAAGATCAACCTCAGAAGGAGAGAAAAAATCAACAAGGGAGATAGAGTCTATAGGAACAAACTTAGTATCACCAGAATTGAAAAATTCATAAGAAAAATCAAACTCATTAGGATCACTGACTTGCTGTTCGAAAGAAGAGTCAAAAGACTCAACAAGACCAACACAAGAAGAAAGGTCAGGTTTACTAGGAAAATCAGGGTTAGACTTAGTCACAACTGAGCCAACATCCAAAAGAAGATCAGACTGTATCAAAGACTCGAGGAAGACTTCATCTGAAGGAAGGAGATCATCCGAGATAGGATACATGTATAAACTTTCAAATGGATTGACAGAGTGGAAAGAAGGCTCTACAGTCTGTATAGGATGAGTCACCTGGTCAACTACTGGGACCAAGTCCTGAGAAGGTAAGCATGGAAACAGAGGCTGCTTCTCAATAGCAATTGAACACAAAGGACAAGAGGCCACATAGTTCACCTGTGGCGGGGTAGTGTCTATAGAAACACTGGGAATCAATAAAGGAAAGACTTGGTCTCTAGTTGGGTCAGGAGACGGATCAAGAAAATCCAACTGATCGATAATGACAATTTCTTCGCCATGATTAAAGTACATCACACGAAATAATGTTGACACCACAGCTTGCATGGCATAGGCATAATCACGTCCAAGGAGCATATTGAAGTCCAAGGGGTCTTCTATCACCATGAAGTCAACTAAGACGGTCTTCCCACCCAAAGTAACAGGTGTTTGAGCAAGAATTCCCAAGGCTATACAAGTTCTTCTATCAAATGCCAGTAACTGACTAGCATTCGACACAAGGCTGGGAGATCCCATGCCTCGCTAAGCATGAGCAAATAAAATACTAACTAAAGCTCCTTCATCAACAATACAATGAGCAATCGTGTAAGGTTCAACTTTGACCTTTATCTATAAAGGTTCATTAGAAGGAATGCGTGGCTCAACTAGGCTATCCCAATCAAAGGAAACAATCCGAGAGCTTGGTGGGGGTTGATCCGAAGCGAGTTCAGTGCCCCCTTGTTCAGTAAGTTCTGAACTGGCAGTGAAGAAAATGTGACTAGTCAACACTTCACTCTCCAAAGGAAGAGTGGGATTGATCGATACTGAGATCGATTCAACCGCTTCATGAAAGTCACTCTCTGAAGGGAGAGTGGTATTGACCAAATATTACATTGGTTCAATCACATCAGGATCACTCTCTAAAAGAAGAGTGGGATCGACCAAATATGATATTGGTTCGACCACTTGAATAGGTTGTTGAGAAACTATAGGTTGTTCAGGAGAAGGAAATTCTTGAGTCTTGGACCACACTCTTCGCACCTCCACGATAGCAGGGAACTTGTGAGTAAGATGATCTCCCTCACATAGCATACAAGGGAACTTAAGTTTGCACTTTGAACAACCAGTTTTCTCAATGGTGTCAACATGACTAGCAGTGGATGACTATTTGCTCTCAGCATGACCTGCAGAGGCTAAGAGTTTGCCCCCAGCATGAACTACATAGGCTGGGTGATTGGGTCCAACCTTTCTAAGAGAGGTTGGTTGTTGAAAATATTCAGAATGTTCAAAAATGGGATGACCATGAACCCAAAATTTTCGCACCTCCGCGATAGAAGGGCATTTATAAGTAAGGTGGTCTCCCTCACAAAGCTTACAAGGAAACTTGGGCTTGTGTTTTGAATGGGTAGTCTTTTCAACAATGTCAACATGACTCATAGTGGCTGATGGATTGTCTTCAGCATGAACCACAGAGGCTGGGAGACTGCCCCCAGCATGACTTGCAAAGGCTGAGAGACTGGGTCCAATATGGCCTGCAGAGGTTGGATGGGCACCACCAACATGAACAACAAAGGTTGAATGGTTAAGATCAATCTGCTTTGCAGTAGTTGAGTGTGTGCCCCCAGCATGAACAACATAGGCTGGGTGGATGGATCCAACATGAAAAACAGAGGTTGGATGGGGAGATTCAACTTGAACAACAGAGGTTGAACGGGTGCCCTCAGCATGAACCAAAGAGGCTGAGTGACTGGATCCGACATGACTTGGAAAGGTTGGAAGGATCCCACCATCATGATCAATAGACGCTAGATGGTGAAGATCAACTTGACTTGCAGAGGTTGAGTGCTGAGATCCGACATGAACTGTAGAGGTTGGATAGGCACCCCCAGCATGAACAACAGAGGCTGGGTGGTGAGGTTCAACTTGAATTGCATAGGTTGAATGGGTGCCCCCTTGCTTATGTGCCTTCTTCCTATTCCTCCTTCTTTTACTCCTTTTAGACTGCCAGTTACTAGTATCAGTACTTTCACCGCATGAGGTAGAAGGAGGAGGAGAATCAACTACAGGTGAAGGGGAAGCAGTGTTTTGATGCCCTTGATATAAGGAGCTTACTTGAGAAGCATTAGGAGCATTCAGGACGGTTGGAGTTGAAAACAACCACACCGGTAGCCCTAAGGTGAATCCAGGTAGATTCAGGGTGGCCATCAAGGGAACACCAACATTCCCCGTGAGAGGAATAGAACAAGGAGTTCCCATCATGGGGATATCTTGGTTGGTGTTCGAAGGGGTGCTAGCCATAGTTTCAAACTAGGAGACAAATTCTGAGGTTGATAAGCAACCAAAATTACAAAGCACACACCTAAAGGCACACTAAGTATAGAAAAACCACACAGCACTCACTAAAAATTCCTAAAGCCAAATAGACAAATAGGTATAAGATATACTTTCCAAAAGAAAGCTGATAGACAGTTACTTGGTGTCCCTGTAGATGTTCTTAGGCACAAGCGGAGGAATCACCCACCGCCCTCCCACACTTTCTACCGGGGTTACCTTCCAATTCCATCCAAGGTCAACCAGAAATAACCTTCCAGTGTACCTGTGTATGAACCCTAGATGTCAAGAGACTAAAGGCTACCTTGGCTATACCAATAGTCTGGGGGGACAGTCGCAAGCCGGACTCGTACGCATGGGCAGGGTAGCTGAGCCGAAAACTCTGTCTAGGACAGAATCCCCAGATGCGTAAAATTCCTGAGTTACATTTTGACAAGGATTTGGAGGGTTATCTCCTCTGTCCAAGCCTCCACGCAGCCTCGTGCTTAACTCCCGTTTGAGAGGAGCTTCCTAGATACAGTCGATAAAGTCAAGGTTTTACCTAGTGATTGGCCAACTACGTCTAAATTTAACACTTGTGGGGAGTTTAAAATCCCTATCCCACAAGTCTAGCCTAAGCTAGTTGGTGTATGACCCTATAAAATAAAACTTACTAGTAATTTTTAAATTATATCGTTTATTTTAAGGGTTGTTTTTAGTCAGAGGGTAAATGGCATGAAAATTATGTGGTGTTTTGACTCAAAATTGAAACAAAATGACTAAGAAAAGAGATATGAAATGCTGAAAGCGAAAACTATTCTCTTTATTTTTCTTTTTCAAATAGAAAACTTGAAAGCCACAAAAGAACAAATTCCCTTTATATTTTTTCAAAAACAATGATATGGCATGCAATCTAGACTAAAAACCTAATCTACATTCATATAAAGAAAACATGTGTTTTTGTCTTTTTCTTTATAAATGAAAAAGAAAAAACAATCTATCAACTAATACAAGCAAGTACTGTAAGCAAAGCAAATAGGAAACTACTCTGCACCCCACAAACAAACCCTAGGTTTCCCTAAAGTTAGATATCAACCTCTCCTGAAAGGAAGGCTCACAAAGGTAAACAAGCCAACAACTTTGGAATGAAGAGACTGAGCAAAAAGACTGACATAAACAAAGGTAAAGAAGTCCCAAGTATCAATCTAAACCTACAAACAGAGGCTGCTCAGTACCTTGTCCAACAAGGTCAAGCCAAAGAAAGAGGCATGGGGGGGGGGGAGCAGCAAAAACAAGTATAGGTTCTTTTTAATTTTATTTTATAAATGCAAAAGAAAAACTACGATGCACTCTATTTGAGCAAACTTGAATCAAATAAACTGTCTAAAAGCAACAAACTAAAGCAAACAGGCTGACAGAACCAAAAGACAACCAACAAGGGAAGGCTAGGAACCCTATCTTGGGTGCACACAATGACAAAAATCATTGTAGACTTATAAAGGCAAATGAAAACCAGCCACTGTCGGAAGACAATCTTGAAAAATAGAGCCTAAGACCCTGATCACAGATCTAGACAAAGACACATTAGCCCACAACCCAAACAGGCCAACCACTTCAGCATGCAAACAGAAAATAATCCAAGTAAAAGAGACTCAAGGGCTTTTGAAAAAGCACAAAGTGTGATCAACAGAGGCACTCAAACAAGCTACACAACATTCATAAAGAAAATCAACTCACCAATAGGGATTATAGAAAGAAAGGAACAAGCAAACCTTAACTTAAAAAATCCCTACTTCCAGGCAGATTCATGACTGTATATAAGAGCAACCCGCGGATGATACACGACTGTCCAGTACAGCAACCCGCAAATGCAAACTTGGATTTGCGACTATTCAAAAGAGAAACTCGTGAATGGGCATAAAATTTTTCTCAAAGAACAAGAAAAATTCCCAAGACTTTCAAATACTGAGGCAAGTATGAACTAGGATGTAATATCACATACAGACTTCAAGCAAAGACTGCTCAGGGGTGATAGAAACAACCTATAGCAGTCTAGGCCTCCCCAGTGGAGTCGCCAGTTCTGTTGTACAGGATTACACACCTAATAACCATAGGTCTGGGGTTACCAACATACTCAATTAACTTGCAGACAATTGACTTCTAGAATGCAGTAAAGAAAATATGAGGATGAGAAAGACTTACTTATTAACGAAGTTCGATCCTTGCTATTCCTCTTCCATTCTGCTTCTTCTCCAAAGTCTTCAAGGTTGCTCCTCTTTCATCTGTCAAGAGCCAATCTTCCAGATACAAGATGATTCATATATATATAAGCAGGTTAGATAAATCATATATAAAATACAGAAACATAAACATTTATCGAACCAAGATACATGAAACACATATGGAAGAAGGATTCTCTTTATTATCAATAATGGAAAGAGTTCAGGTTACAACCCAACCCCTGAGACAAGGACTCCTCTACAACCAAAGGATTCTGAGTTCCACTGCTCCAAAGACTTCTGTATACAATCCACCAGCATAAATTTTCTCTCCCAGTGTATATCAATGTTAGAATAATCCGTCAGGATTATTGTAAATAAACAATAGGAATATGAATAGCTAGGAAGGCGAAGAGGCTGGTAATCAACCGCCTCATGAAATGTATAAATACAGGCATTTGCATTTGAATAATCAATTAATCGGGAGTTATACCTAACAACTGGTATCAGAGAGCAGGGCTGTCTGCATAACTCCTGCTGCATTTCTGCCCATTCCTGGCATTCTGCTTGCTTGCCAGACTGCTCCATCAGTCTGCCAGTCGAGTAGCATGCAGTGTATGCGTTACTCCTCCTTCTGCTGCGTTTATTCTCTGCTAAAATTTTGAATTACTCACTCCACTGCTTGTTGAGATATTCTCAGGCAGGCGTTGAGAATGAGGTGAAGATTCACGCCCTCATTCAGCTGCGTGGAGGTAAAACCCTTTACAATTCTGCATCAACGCTTCATTTGAGAGTGCTTTCACGTTGATGTAACTCCTATTCGCTGGATATTGAATTTGTGTTGATTCTGTTGTTAAGCTGAGGTTCGACATTCTTATGTGGTTGATATTTTAAAGATTGCTGCTCTATGGGAATGTAGAAACCCTAATTTATCATTCGATTTGTATATATCAGTGTGACTGAGT
>LPNX010680592.1:2185280-2275303 GCA_001517045.1 Pseudotsuga menziesii | reverse complement strand
ACAGCTCCATATTCAGTCTCCATTGTTGATAATTTGCATGATCAATTGTTAATTGCTGTGAGTGAAATTAATCTACTGCAGGCCTGAATTTCTACAGAACAGTGGGAGGATCCCTGGGTTTTCTTCCTAGTTTCCTTGTACACAGATCCCGAATGGTTCTGGCATATATAGGTACATTGTAAAGGGCCTGAAGGAGTGGAATTTTGACATAGATATTTTTTAACTCTCCTAAGAGGTTAAATTGAGGTTGTCCAACTGCCTTTGGTAGTATTAATCTTTCAGGGTATGGTGGTTCCCTAATCAATTATGTAGGCTGTGTGTTGATAAATGTGTCTTCTTATGTTTTATATGGAATATTAGTAGGATGTTCAATGTCCTCAATAGTGGGGGTCACTGTATTAGATAAATACTGTTGGTTCAACCTTTCTTCAGGCATAGAGTATGGAACATCCTCAATGACTAAAGGCTCCACTACCCTCCCTAATCGTAAGCGGATGTCATTGCATGGAACTGGAGTAATGGAGTAAGCGGGAATGTTGGAAGTCTCAAACTGATGGACTACTTTATTATTTGGGTTGGGATTAGGTTGAGCAGGCAGCTGTGGTCGTATCGACATATTGGGGATATCATTATTCTGGAGTTGCAACTGCGACTACTGATAAGGCTGAGGGTATTTTTGAGGAGGGTACAGTTGATGAGGAAACATTTGATGTGGAAGCTATTGAGGAGGTTGGCTATGGGGAAACTGGTTCCCTGGATGGAATTTCCTCCATCTAGGAGACTAAGAATTTTGTTGGTTTGGTGGTTGTGTCCAAGGGTTCTAGGAGATAAAATTTTGCATCGGAGTTTGAGAGGGATACCATTGATGGTTAGAATAATATGAAGGGAATTGTGTATTCATGTGCTGCATATTATTCCAATTATTCATGTTATTCAAAAATGGAAACAAGTTTGGAGCCATACCTTGATTTCGAGTCTATCAGGGCTTTTTCTGTGCAATAAAGTAGGCTGGTTCCACATCTGGAGTTGATGCCTATAGAATTTCCTTCACTTGAGGTAGTGAAGAGCATTCTTTTGTGTCATGGTTCAACTCACATAGCTGACACACTTCTACCTTGTTGAGCAGGCACTCCTTCAAAGGGTGGTTCTTCCTACATTTAGGGCAGAATATACCAAGTGTGAGATCCTCTACTGCTTGTTTCTGCTTTGCCCTCAGGGAATCTATTTATGAGGAGATGGAGATCATCATTTATGTCTTGAAATTTTTTAGGAGATTGCCTATTTCTACCTGGGTGGCTCCTCCATTAGATGACTTTTGTGTTATGTCTAAGACATCATGTTCTAATTTGTCCCATTTGTCCCGTTTGTTGTTCCTGGAAGATCCCCTGGAATACCTTTTGCATAGTTCAATGATATTTTCAAAGGACTTCTTTGAGATATCCCCCTTTCTTAACAGGTTCAACATGTCTAGGAATTCATCCCTAATCCCATGAGGTAGGATTATTTTGAGCACATCTAACCCCATATTAGTCTGTCCATCTCTCTACACATTATATAAAATCCTTTCAACAAAATATTCCAGAATTTCATCGTCCCTTTGTACCATTTTAAATAGTTCTTCTGTCTTATCCTTGTTATTACAATACTCCTAAAATTTCTCCAGGAACACCTGTTTCATCCAGTCCTAGGTAGTGACAGTTCCCCCACCCAGGTTCATGAACCAACGTAATGCATTGTCCTTCAAAGTGGTAGGAAATAGTTTTAGCTTCTGTGCATTGGTGGTGTAGTCATAGCTGTGACAGAGGATGTCAAATTCAAAAATAAATTCATCCGGGTCCTTTGCCACTTTTCCATAAAAATGAGCCAACACCGATGGCGATATATTTTTCATGGGGGCTATCCTCTCTGGTTGTTGAATTGGGAATTGGAGTGTAGCAACCGTCCCTTCAGGAGGGAGTTACCCTCGTGATGCTGATTTTCACCCATTGCTTCTTCGTGATCTTCAGGATCACATGTGTTTCTCATGTCTTCTTCTGCTTTATCCTCTTCATGCTTCCACTAATCGTTAAATTTTTGATGGAACTGTGTCCACTCCTTTTCTATCACAACCTTCCTGTTAATGTGATATATCAAATCTCATCCAGATGATCCTGTAGTACTAACTCTGTCTTCCTCCGCAGGGATATCTGAGGGTGTTACAGCTCCTTCTGTGTTCTTCACTGTGGAAACTGATGTTGCCACTCTAGGGGTAACTGGGCTTCTTCTAATAGCTATTTCCTAATGGTGATCCCCAGTAGAATAATTGGTCATATCAACCAGATCGTCAATGAATGTCCTTCTTCCCAATGCTAGATTTCACCCATGGCCTCGAACACCTGCAATGTTAGTGTTCTGTGGGGTTTTGGGATTTATAGGAATGTCACACTGTACCCTTCTCATATTCATGCAACCCAAAACATGCAAACTTAAAAACTGAAGAAAAATGAATAAATATAATTATTGGATATAACTACTACAATGTCTACTAATTATCCTCCCCGACAACGGCGCCAAAATGTTGGGCACCCTATATGCAAGTTAATTAAAGCCAACATACAAAATGTTCAATTTAAATTGTCTACCCAGGGAATTATTTTATTTCAAGGATGATACACACTATATATGCTTTAAACACTAAGTAGCTGATGCTATAAATGAATTACCCTACTTTCCTATTCATCCCAACTCATCCCATAATATATTTAATCTAGATTACCTTCTTAAGAATGCAATAACAAATACCTCCTTGCAATCCTTAATATATAATTAAAAGATTCAGGAAATAGACATCTAGATTACTTTTCTAGAAAGTTAAATCCTCGATTTCCAAGCCATCCAAAGATCTATCTCAACTATCTTAATTCGACTTAATCTAGGAATTCAAAGTGCAGGAATTGAGTTTTACAATTAAAAATGTAAAGGGATGAACTACAAAGATCTAAAGAAAAAAACAATTGAAATAACTAGGGATGAACAAGGCTATCACGGCTATCACACAGTTGTATAAGATAAAGTTAACCTACACAGTCGACTGTCACACCACACCATTGCAGTTTATAGGGGATGTAATTACTGATCATTCAAAGGAACACATGATAGATCAATGACTGTTGCAGCTTACTGTAAATAAATGAATTTATTATAAGATTCAAAACAAAAAACAGAATAAATAAAATACCTAATTAACTCAATAATCCCTGTGGGAAGGCAGGCCCAACATTTGCACAGAGATGCTGGAAATAGCACATGTTAGAACGCCGAGATTTGAAGAATCAAACTCCTTGTTAGTAAAATGGAAAGATGAACACACAACCCCTATCATAGCTTATACAATATATTTGATTAATTTCCAACCCATGGCTTGGAATAGTTCCCAATATTTATACAATTACAATCATAACTTCTTCCCACTAATATCAGGCAGCCATGAAGATCTCTGATCTTCAAGCTGCCCCAATTACGACAAGCTGTTACAACCGTGGAAAGATGGAAGCAGAAAATATAGGAAGGTTGTTACTTGAGCCAGAAATGACAATCATGATCAATCGAGAAGATACTCCGTGGATTTAAGCTATTCTTGAGCAGCGACGCACTGTTGCAACCTGTTGCAGCTACAGTTGTACAACTTGCGTGGAATAGTATCCTTTGACCACGTTATTTGGGAAACGATGGAATGGATGGTGATTATCTTAGCAATGAGTTTTCATCCCTCTCTTGGCATGTTCATATTTCTACCCCTGTATCCTTTACATCTCAAATTATCTTTATAAAACTACCATATGTTAGCATAATTCAAGATATAGAGCCCTGATTACAACAATCCTAAGCATTAATAAAATACGACAATGATTAACCATACCTGTATGAATTGAGGGACCAAGTGAAGGAAAAGCATCTGTTTAGTGTACATAATGGAGTAGGATGAGGAAAAAAGAGGTAGGTAAAGGTGGTCAAAAAGGGGTCATTTTTGGGCCCAACAATAATGCAGATGATGATATAACATTTATTGATGATGTTTCTTTAGCACTACCATGCTAATGATGATGTTGTTGTTTTAGTATTCAGATACCGACGATGTAGATGGTGATGTTTTAGTATTTACATACTGATGATGTAGATGTTGATGTTTTAGTATTTACATACTGTTGTTGTAGATGATGTTTCAGTATTCACATATTTATGTTGAAGAAGAAGATTAAGTATTCACATACTGATGTGGTAGAAGAACATTCAATATTCATAGAAGAAGGTTCAAAAGATGATTTAGTATTCACATACTGATGTGGTTGAAGATGATTCAATATTCACATACTGATGTTACAGAAGAAGGTTTAGTATTCATAAGATGATTCAGTATTCACATACTAATATTGAAAAAGATGATTCAGTATCCACACACTGATATTGTAGAAGATGATACAATATCCAGAAGATGATCCAATACTCACATAAGATGACTTAGTATCCACATACTAATGTTGTGGAAGATGATCAAATAGTCATAGATGATTCAATACTTACATACTGAGGTTGCAGAAGATGATCCAATACTCATAGATGATTCAGTACATACATACTGAGGTTGCAGAAGATGATCCAGTACTCATAGATGATTGAGTATTTACATACCAAAGCTGTAGAAAATGATCCAATATTTGCATACTAAGATTAAGAATGAAGATGCATGATGTTGTTCCAAAACTTCCTATGACATATAGAGAATCACTAGTCAGTTGTACAATTGTAATGATGGTTGTTGTTGATTTAGAATATAATCCTAGTTAAGAGGGAGTGCTAAAATATTGTAACTTCAGAAGATATTCTATTGTACTTTTGTTGTATTCTCTTTCAGAGATGTTATTCCTTCATTCAAAGATGTCCTTGATGTACTAATTGGTCATGTAAAATTCATGAGTTAAACCCTCCATTGTAATTAGGGAAAATAGTACCCACAAAAGTAATATATAAAATGTATTTTGAGTCTCCCAAGGTGGGTCGACCCTAATTAGGAAACCTGTTCGATCTAGTTAGTTATTTGAGGCATTCAGCTAATCAATATAAAAAGGTGAGGTGCCTATCTCATTGTCACACATATTACACTGAAGTATTGCGCTAGAGAGAGAGAGAAAGAGTCCACTGTGGAATATGAGAAATTATTCTTGTTTCTATGGTTTTACACTGTACTTGGTCGAATTCTATACTAAGGAATTTTTGCATGGTTTTCTCCCTTGAGGTTTCCCCGAGGAAAATATTTGTGTTCTCTTGTGTTGTTGTACTTGTTTTTATTTCAGTTATCCTTTACTTATGGTTATTATTTTATGATGCTAAATGTTTTAGAGATTGTATAACCATTAAAAATCTAGCACTTCCCTCTAGTATTCCTAAAATCCCCTCGCTCGAGGAAGACAGATCTGACAAATACATGTTTAGTTTTGCTTGCACCATGGGAAACGTCATTTAAGATTACACATCACCAATGTATTTATCATGAAGTGTGTCTTGAAATAATAATGATGTTTATGGTTATTGTTTTCCTTGAATTTTTAGATATTTTATTATGCAAGGACATTGAAAAATTTAGAAAAAAATAATTGCCATGAACAAAGAATTAGAATATTTCAATGTTTCCTTATCCTCTGCATGGGGATAACATTATGATCATGAGGATTCTATGGATAGGGATGTAAGGAAAAGAAACTCAAGTATTATTCTATATAGTAATATTTTAGGCATCTAATTAAATTAACAACACTCCATACCACCATACATGAGTTCTTCAAAGTATTGTTGACCTCCTGCAAGTTGGAATGTGGGTGTTGCTAGGAATCTTTCACCACTAGTTATGGGTCGTAGGTAACCTAATGGGGGATAGTTAGGTGAAAAATGTGGAACCTAGTACCTAAAGAAGAATTTATGACTCTAATACAAAGCTAGATCTAGACAAGGAATGCTATAATAAAGTCAAACATAATTTGCATCTCTTTCAACTTTAAGGCTCCATTGGTCACTGCGTTAAAGTTGGTATTTGAGATGAGTTATCAATTCCAATGTATAAAACATAAATATTAACAAATGACAATGAATTTTAACTAATGAACAATAATTAAGGAACAATAATAATGCTAGTTAGATCTAGTTTTGATCTACCTTATACTCATAAATTTTGAGTCAGCCCTTGTCACTGTAAGAACAAGCTATCAGAATACATACCTTGAGAGAGAGAGAGAGAAATAAATAAGCATTTATAGTGTTGATGGTTTAGGTTCACATTTAGTGGTTGGAGCTCACGAGTTGGAGATCACAGTACACATTTCACAACAAAAGTCTAGCATCCCTAGAACATGTACCATATGACCTTTGGTACCCTACTTTAACTGCACTCAACTTTACATTAGTAATAACCCTATGCACCCAACAAATTTCAGATCTATACTTCTTTAATCCCAAGAAACTCTAATAGTTAATTTACAAACATAATATATAAACTTGGCAAGTCTTATAGAATGCTCACTTACGAAACCCTAGGTTTTAGAGTGGTTACCATAATAAAACATAAAATAATGTTGATTACACTTAGAGTAGGGTACCAAAGGTCACGTGGTCACATAAAAATAAAACAATAAAAGTTATAAGGTTAAGTTATCATACAAAAGGTGGTCAAGGTAACACACACAATAAGAGTGCTAGGACCAAGTGGACGATGAAGGACCATAATTCAACCAAAGGGGTCACAACAAGATGGTAAGGAAAACACCATACCCACAAGACCAAGGTGTACCATAAATGTGGAGAAAAATACCTTCTACCCATAGGACCAACAAGACCAATGAATTTAATATTTCTCTCTCTCTCAAGGTATATTGTCACATATTTTTTTATCGTCACTGTATAAGCATAAGTAAATAACAAACATAGATCCATAAAAGTACCGATGTAATAAATTCAAACATAATTTTCATCTCTTTCAACTTTAACACTCCACTGGGCACTGCGTTAAAGTTGGTCCTTGAGATGAGTTATCAATTACACTGTACATAACATAAACTGTAACAAACTTAAAATGAAGTTTAACTAATGAATATTAATTAAAGAATAATAGTAATGCTAGATATATTTGGTTTGGATATTCCTTATAATCAGACATTTGGAGTCAACTCTTGCCACTCTAAGGACAAGCTATCGGGAGACATACCTTGAGAGAAAGAGAGAGAGAGTTAGAGTGTTGATGGTTTAGGTTCACATTTCATAGGTTGGATACCATAGTTGACATTTCACAACATAAGTATAGCAGCCCTAGAAGAGGTAGCACATGACCTTTTGTATCCTACTTTAAGTCTACTCAACTTTACAATACCAATAACCCTATATGTCCAACAAATATCAAATCTATACTTTTTTCATGCAAAGATACTCCAAGAGTGAAGTTATGAACATAATATATAAACTTGTCAAGTCTTCTAGAATGGTCACTTAGGAAACCCTAGGTTTTAGGGTGGTTACCATAATAAAACATAAAATAAAGTTGAGTACGCTTAGAGTCGGGTACTAAAGTTCATGTGGTCACATAATAATAAGACAATAAAAGTAATAAGGTCAAGTCATCATACCAAAGGTGGTCAAGGTACCACACACAATAAGGGCGTTGGGACCAAGTAGAGGATGAAGGACCATAAATCAACCAAAGGGGTCACAACAAGATGGTAAGGAAACCCCCATGCCCATAAGACCAAGGTGTGCCATAAATGTGGAGAAACAACCCCTTTTACCCATAGGACCAATAAGACCAATTTATTTAATATTTTCTCTCTCAAGGTATGTTGTCGCATATATTTTTATCGTCACTATATAAGTAGAAGTAAATAACAAATCTAGATCTTGAAAAGTACCGTTGTTATAAATTCAAACATAATTTCGATCTATTTCAACTTTAACACTCCAATGGTAACTATGTTAAAGTTGGTCCTTGAGATGAGTTATCAATTCCAATGTACAGAACATAAACACTAAGAAAATTCGGTCAAGTTTAATTAATGAACAATAATTAAATAATAATAGTAATGTTAGATAGATCTAGTTTGGATCTACCTTATACTCATACATTCTGAGTAAGATCTTGTCAATGCAAGGAAGAGTTGTTAGAATACATATCTTGAGAGAGAGAGAGAGAGTTAGAATTTCGATGGTTTAGGTTCACATTTCACTTTTGAAGCTCACTGGTTGGAGATCACGGTTCAGATTTCACAACACAAGTCTAGCATCCCTAGAAGAGGTACCATATGACCTTTGGTACCCTACTTTAAGTGTACTCAACTTTACAGCAACAATAATCCTATACATCCAACAAAAATCAAATCTATCCTTTTTCATTCCAAGATACTCCAAGAGTGAAGTTATGAACATAATATATAAAATTGGAATGTATTCTATAATGGTCACTTAGGAAACCCTAGGTGTTAGGGTAGTTACCATAATAAAACATAAAATAAATTTGAGTACACTTACAGTAGGGTACCTATTGATGTATTTGTAACTTTAGAATATATTTTGATTTATATTATCATTGTATGTTGTTGTACCCCAATTGGCGATGTTTGTACCCCCTTGCGGGATGTATTAATTGTGTCTAGACCTTGAGGTGCAACCTTTGTTGTAAGTTGAGGAAATAGTACCTAGTGTGACATCATGTAATGTGTATTTGGAGGCTCTCTAGGAGAAGTCGGCCATGTAAGGGAAGACATGTAGGCCCCAGTATTATGTTTGGTCAGTGACTTAAAATGGTATAATTAGGGAGGCACTCTCCCTCATTTATACAAACCTCACACTCTCAACTTCGCATGTGAGAGAGAGAGACAAAAGGGAGGAGAGCCAAATAGCTGCTGACTATTTCTTATTACTGATTTTGATCATCATACTATTATGAGGAAGTTTGCGGGGTTTTATCCTTTATGGTTTCCCCGGTGAAAATATTTGTGTCACGGGTATCTTTTATATCTTATGCATATTGTTGTACTTGTTATTCTATCAGAGAAATACACTAGAAAAACTAATCAGATCTAAAGAAAAACTAACATGGTATCAGGGCCTCTCTGAAAGAAGGCACTATGCAACTCCAGAAACTAGGGCTTCCTACTTTAAGGTGTTCTCTCCACAGATCAACAAGAAAAGAGGGATAGGACAAATCACCTCAGTAGGGTGCATATTTTGGTGGAGACGGTTTCTGAATTGAAGAAGTTTCATTTTTGACCTTGTCACTGGTGCCGAGAGTAACTAGGGAATCAATTTTTGGAGGCTTCCCACCTCATTTTTCAGAAAGTGACCTAGGTGAGCAACTCACCTCAAGGAGACACATATTTCTATCCAAACATAATTCCCAAACTCCAATTTTGAAATTTAGTGTTTCTCTGAAAAACCCTAGGTCAACTAGCTTGTGAACCAGGTTGGACACCTCAAATTGGTAAGATATAAATCTTTTCTATTTCCATTTGAGGTTCTCATTGGAAAATATGACTCATCATACTTAACTTGATGATAAGCTTGGAAGGGATGAGAACTTCTGAGCATGGAAGTACATAATCTCCCTGATCCTTGAAGAGAATGATTTGGATCACTACATCACTGAGGAGGTTCCAGAACCAAAGGGAGATGAGGCTAAGGATTCTCATAAGAGAAGAATGGATAAGGATAAGAGAATCATTACATACTATATTAAGGACCGCCTCATCCCCCATGTGTCTTCATTCAAGACACCGAAACAAGTGTATGATTCTTTGACAAAGATGTTGGAAGGAAAGTGTTAGTTTTTCAACATTAAGCTAGCATTATGTTAGGATCTTTACTGAGAGAAAAAAAGTACAGCAATCAAACAAAAGAGACAATGAACACAATGTTTTTCATTCGGGAAACCGTAAATGGAGAAAACCCCACAACTTCCTCAGAGATAGAATCAACACAAGATGTAAAACCCCAAAACAGTAAGATGCACTCCCGACAGCAGTAATCTTCTTCTTGTCTAGCCCTAGTGTCTTCTCCTTCCTCAAATATGCACTACACTTGAGTGTGTGAGTGATGTGTACTAAATAGAGACCCCACCTCTCTATTTATACTAATATTGACATGACTAAAACCCTACTAGGGCCGACCTCTACTAGGAGAGTCTAATAACCCTAGTGCCCCGGAACTGCAGGGACTTTAACCCTTACACAATTGGAGGGTTACCTACTATGACCTGACATGAATTGTTTACATTATTGATTCTCTCAATTGGAACATCGATTCATGACAACATGACTCAATTACGTAATAGATACATCCTAGAATAAACATCAAGTTACAATACATAAGATACATCGATGAATACATTCCGAAGTTACAAATACATCAACACTCCCTCTTAACTAGGAAGGTATTCTTTCAACACAATTTTTAGCACTGGTATTCTTCTCTATATCAACTGGATCATCTCGTCATTTGCATCTCAAGTCTTCTGAGTATTCAAGTCATCTTCATCTTTAAGTCATATTCATCCTTCGAATTTGGATCATCTCTCGATCTAGATCATCATGGGACATCATCACTGGATCTAGATCATCTCTCGATCTGGATCAACATCACTGGATTGGATCTGGATCATCACTCAATCTGGATCATCATCATTAGATCTGGATCATCTCTCGATCTGGATCATCACTACTAGATTTGGATCATCACTTGATCTAGATCTCTCGGAGTCATCATAACTGGATCTGGATCATAGATCGATCTAGATCTCATCTGGTCATCATCATGTGTGCTATCTCGTCATAGGAAGTTCTACAGATCCAGCCTTCTTTCATGCTGGTTGTAGGCCTAGCCATCAGGTAGGTCTTCTCCCAACACTTACATCTGACTTACTCGTCAGAAAGGCATTCCCAGCACTAACATCTGATCATGTAGGAACCTACAATCACATTAGAAAGGCCCAACACTCACATTCACCAGCATGATAGGACATCACATCACTAACATACATGAAAAGGATTCAGCACTTATATCTGACCTGGAAGGAACTGAATTCTCTCACCATCACCAGAAAGGCTTGCACTCACATCTGACTTGGAAGGAACTGAATCCCCCAACCTCACTAGAAAGGCCCCGAGTCCCAGATTGAGCTACCTAGTAATGGACCAAGTGCCTCCATTCTCCTGGAGAATGGAAGTTTCCCTTATATCTGACCTGGTAGGAAACAAGTCCTACACCCTTGCCAGAATGTCCTACACTCACATCTGACCTGGAAGGAACTAAATCCTCCACCCTCGTCAGAAAGGCCCCCAGTCCCAGACTGAGCTACCTGGTAACGAACCAGGTGCCTCCACTCTCCCGGAGAGTGGCAGTTTCCCTTACATCTGTCCTACTCGACAGAATGGCCAGCACTCATATCTGACATGGAAGGAACTGAATCCTCTCACCATGACAGAATGGCTCAGCCCTTACATATGACCTACTTGTCAAAATGGCTATGAATCTCAGCACTCATATCTAACATGGAAGGAACTGAATCCTCTCACCATGACAGAATGGCTCAGCCCTTACATCTGACCTGCTCATCAGAATGTCTTTGGGACTCATCACTTTCCCTTGGAGGAAACCTCGATCTAGAGAACACCAAGATTCTCCCTAAAGTACTCAAACTTCACTCTGGCTAATGGCTTCATCAACACATCAGCTATCTATTCCTCTATTGCAACATACTGGAGCTTCACTACTCCTCTCTGCACCATATCCCTGATATAGTGATACTTGATCTTGATGTGCTTTGACTTGTCATGGAACACTGGATTCTCTGACAACTTCACGCAACTTTGGTTGTCACAATGTATACAAATAGCATCCATCTGGAGATCAAATAAATAAGACAGTAGCTTCCATAGCCATACTACCTCACAACTAGCTGAACAAGCTATGACATACTCTGCTTAAGCTGTACTCAATGCCACACAGGATTGCTTCCTGCTAAACCAAGAGATCACACCTGATCCCATATTGAAGCAACACTATGAAGTGCTTTTCCTATCGATTGCACTGCCTACCAATCTAAATAAACATAACCCTCCAGGTTAATCTTCTGATTCACATCATACTTGAGCCCATAATTAACTGTACCCCTCAGGTACCTCAGAATGTGCTTTGCATCAATCAAGTGAACATTTCTCGGATTTGTCAAGAACTGGCTCAAGGTGTTCATAGCAAAGAAAATGTTTGGTCTCATGTTCGTCAGGTACATCAATGATCCAATTATATGACGATACATCATAGCATCAACCGACTCTGGTGAAGCATCACTCAATAGCTTTAGGTTCGATGCCATAGGTGTGGCCATAGTCTTGCAGTCCTGTTGAGGCCTGGGAATTCGTAGGCGGCAACAGTAAGGGATTCTCCCCAATCAACGATCCCAACTAGCACGTTGACTGTTTGGTATAGGGAATCTATCCGGTTTACGGTCCGGCCACCGTAGGTCAAAGTAACAAAAAGGGGTTACCGGTTGCGGCCCGGTCCACCGGAATTTGTATTTTTGACTTAAGAATGAAATGCAAGTATCTACCTAATTATGCAGGATGGTGAAGGATGCAAGGAGCATTCACAAAGTGATGCGTAGGTTCTTACCTCTCATCTTAGGCTCACTAGCATGCAACAATGAGATGGGCTAACTACCTATCTATCTACCTACCTATCCCCTGGGAGCAAACTTGTAATTCAAGTATGAGTAATGTGGGCATGCACACATGATAAAAGCAATTACAGATAGCTGACATTTACTTTTACGAGCATGGACAAATGAAAGATATTTCAACAACCAGATAGCTAATTGTTTATGATCAGCTTACATTACTCATGGTGGTTATTTCATAAAATAAAACAGAAATCATATAAACAAAGACATAAGTCGTAAAGTTAGAATGATCTCACGATTCATGGATACAATGCTGAAAAACAAAATAGTTCATCTTCCAACTATCCATGGAAAAACATTGAAATCCCATCGATCTTCTTTCAACAGGAAAACTGTAAATTTTTATTGCAAAAGGAAATAGTTCTTCTTACAATACGTCATCACCAGTCTTACTGGGGAAAAAAGCCCCCTTCTTCTCTCTACGCTTCCTACTTTTATACAAAAAGGTAAAATGGTTGGGCTGCCCAAAGTAACCTTTGGGCTTCCCAACCTTTAGTATTCCCAATGCCTCACTTCTCAAAAAGCTTTCACAGAATTATTAAATTATTACAAAGTTGACCGGTCCTTTATGAGGAGGGTCCCGCTTGGCTATCTAAGAACTTTTTCCACGTTGCTGATTCTGCAGCAATGCCTTCAAATGCGCATGGCTCCAGGAACTGAATGTTGATTTCAAAATTTTAAACCTGGTTCCTGATGGCCTCGATCCTTGCTAGGTTCAACCGAAGCTGATCTTCTAGAAATTGCATGCCAACGGCTGCGTGGCCTACCTCGTTCTTCAGCACCAGGTCATCAATGGTTCTAATCTGTTGAGTTCTGGCCTCTGCATCTTGATATCTTTTCTGCAATATTTCCACAAAGGCCTCATGGTCCGGGAACTCCTCAAGCCTATGCTCAGCCTTTGTTTGACATCAGTTGTACGTATTCCGGAGCCTTCTGAAATATTCTGAGCAAGCTCCCTACGTCTTTTTTACAGCCTTCTTGAAGTCTTCTGCAGTACTGATGGAAAACTCTACTAGGTTGTGATATCTCTTGAGGGCTTGATGGTATTTTGCTGGTAGCCCTTCTGGAGTCTCGACATCATCTTTCGGCCTCGCCATTCTGGCACTTAAGACCTCAAGAGAATCTTGAGATCGATCAACGAAGTATGAGGAAGTTTCCATGATCTCTTCTAGCCTCCTACCAATTTGAAGGACTTTGCACCTTTCTTCTTCCAGAGTGGTGTACAGCTGCAGCATTTTAGCCTTCTGAGCCAGGATATGGTCCTTGAAAGGATACATATTTACTTGTTGTTCCTTTGCTGCCTCCAGATCAGCGGTCAGAGAGGCAAGCTACTCTTGATGTTGCTTTGTCAGTTCCTGGGAATGCAAATCATTGGCCTGCTCAAGGATCTTCATCTGTTCTTCTAGGTCCTCCAACTTTCGCAGCAACTTCTCCTTCTCCTTCTTCAACTCTTGTTCTTCTACTTGCACTTTCTCAAGGTGTTCTTGTGTAGCCTCTTGAGCCTGTCTCCCTTCATGTAGGGCCTGCAATTCAGCTGCAGCTGTCCTCATATCCCTTTGTAAGTGCTCAAATTTCCACTTTAACTTATTTCCCTCCTCTCTCTCTCTCTTCAGGGTATCCTTCAGGTGCTCAGAATATTTCTTGTATGACTCCAGTTTAGTCATCACCTTGTCTATGTTATCCTCTGAAGCATGTAGTATTGCAGTTCCGGCCCTTATGGTAAGTCTTGGATCCACGTCTGTCCCTATCATAACAGCAGTATTTGTTATCATTGTGCCAGCCATTCCTTCTGATTCTACCTTTCTTTCTGTCCTCTTCATTATTCTCTTGGTATCCCTATCATAATACACAGTATTGAAATCAGGGATTTCCTTGCCCTTTTCCTGGACAAAAGGAACTATTCTGAGCGAAGGGAACACAAGAGTGTCGGCAGCAGGCACTTGTGGATGCTGGACCTCTGGATTTTTTGGCCCTTATGGTAAGTCTTGGATCCACGTCTGTCCCTATCATAACAGCGGTATCTGTTATCATTATGCCAGCCATTCCTTCTAATTCTACCTTTCTTTCTGTCCTCTTCATTATTCTCTTGGTATCCCTATCATAATACACAGTATTGAAATCAGGGATTTCCTTCCCTTTTCTTGGACAAAAGGAACTATTCTGAGCGAAGGGAACACAAGAGTGTCGGCAGCAGGCACTTGTGGATCCTGGACCTCTGGATTTTCTGTTTCTTGGGTCTGCCCCTCAGTAGCTGATTGTCCTGTCTGTGTCAAATTTTGACCTTCTGCTTCTTGCCTTCTCATTTCCTCATCTAGCTTTCTCTTCGCTTCTTCAGCTACTTTCCTAGCTACTTCTTCAGCCTCTTTGGCTGCTTCTTGTGCCTTCTCAGCTGCTTCTTGGGCAGATTTTCTTTTTTCTTCTTCTTCGCTATGAATCCATCCTGCAGCTTCCCGTGCTAGATTTTGGGCCTCCTCCTGTCTCCTTTTGGCCTCTTCCTCAGCTCTGGCTTGCTCAGCTTTGGCTCGCTCAGCCCCTTTTCCACCTTTAGTGGTGATCTTTGGCTTGAATCTTCTTCTTAGAGCTGTCAAGTTAGGGGCACTTCGGAAGATAGATTCTTCCTTATCGAAGTGATGAGTATACTCAAAGTGAACCTTATTTTCTTTGCAATGCTCCACAACCTTACCTTGGGAATCACTCCTCTGGAATGGCATCCTGTCAAAATGGAATTTCTCTAATTCTGCTACAAATTCATCAGCCTGTTTCACTTTAGCAAATCTGCAGCTTCCTAGTTTAAATGGCAAAGGGGGGCAAGCGGTATTCTTGTGTTCAAACATGAATTTGCCTATTCCATCGATGAAAACTTGCCTGACCACCTCCTTATGGACAATATAGTCGGTTGCGTATTTTGGCAGCAGGGAAGGGGCTTTTGAGCCACCAAACATTTTGAAATACATGCCATTTTCTGTCAAGTAATAGTCTGCGTATTCTTCTATTACTTTCATGGCCCCTTCCGACAAGCAGTCACATTCCTTCAGAAAAATGAGGGTGTGCAATGGCATAATGAACTGTTCGCATACTTCTCTATAGTGGCTGTGGTAAACATGTGCCCACAAAGGTTTGTAAGCCACGTAGATAGGCATTCTCTCCCTGTCCCAGATGCATCTGAGACCCAGGAAGGGCTTATGACACAATATGCAGTCTATAAGTATTGAGCTCATGTAAAACTCAGACTTTTTTTGGGTCTCTCCCCCCTGGGCTGTGGCCAAGCAAGCAGATAGACTGTTTGAAACCAGGCTGGGCCAGTTGAAGATTGTCCCATCAGTGGCCACGTGAAAGATGAGAGGTATCCATTCCAGCTTGAACAACCTGCCATGAGCTCTTCAAAATATTCTGTTGAGCATCAAGGCTATGAATTTGTATGGAGCCCTTAGACTCGCTGTATCATACTCATTCGTTGCTCTGGGCCTGAAAATTTTCCCTATTAGCATCATTCTTTTCATGGTTTCTATCAGGTCCATTTTAATGTTACTCAACCAGTCATCAGACACGAACACTTCAGGCTCCGGCAGATGGTAGGCCAAGGATACATAACCAGGGTTGTACGCAGCATGACCTTGATCATTAACATCCTTCAGAATCATTATTGAGACATCTGCCCAAGGCAGAATCCATCCTATGACTTCCGAGCATGGGAAGAGTTCTGGCCTAGTGGCGACCTTCATGAGTGCCGATCTTTCGATGTTGGCGTAGATGGGTTCCTCTTCCAGTCCCATATCAGGCACCTCTCTTCTGGTGATGATCCTATAGACATTCCCCCACTGATATTCGGGTTCAACACCAGAGACACATTGAGTGTCTCCATATATATATTCAGTCTTTGTTTCAGCTTCTGCTTGTGGCACTTCTTCCACCACTGGGGCCTTTTTCTTTTTTCTTTTGGACATTGTAAGTTCCTTCTGCCATGTATAACATTGTGACATTAAGCAATTCGAGATGCATATATTTACATGACAGAGTGCAGCACTTTATTCTATCTATGTATATCATGGCAGCAACTAGTTGATGGAACTAAGATCCAAGTTTGCATAACCGGACTGAAATGACTAATAGGCTTATTATGCACATGTCTATGAGATGTAACATTACGGCACGACATTAAACCATTTCACAACCATATTTTAATAAAATTACATCCATATGCAAAGTGCCATTTTCATATGTTTAATGTGGTAGCAAGCTGAGAAACAAATGCATACATGCATAACCCAAACATGCCCTGCCTATCAGAACTACTGGACTAGTGCGCAGTATTCCATGAACCTATCTATACCTAGCATGAAGAAAACTCAGTCCTATGTAATAAATCTGCATAATACTAACTTTATCAACCATACTTGAGCCATTACTAAATCTACACTACTATGCAATATGCCGTTTCTCCCAAGAAAACAATTCATAAAGCAACTGCATGTTCATCAAATGCACGGTGCGACATTCAGCTATTGTTCTACTGCATAGAAAACATAGAGAAGGGTTGAGTGCATAGAGCTTGTGTTAGTCACCGGTGTTTTCGGCATCAAACAAAGCCGTAGCAGGGATAACATCGACAATGACTTATGCTGCTTGCGGAAGATGATTACATTAACTCGACTATATGCTGAGGGTATTACTATCATTTTACTGAGAATGGTGCTCTGACTAGGGAAACAATCCATGAGATCCCCGCTGAACGAAATAAAACAACGCCTATCCCTTTAAACCAGCTAGGGTTTCAGGTGACTGAGCAGAAAAGGGCCGTGCGAGTTTGCAAGGGAAACTATATGCGACGGCAATGATGCATACGCCCACGCGCTCATGGCTACCAATTATAAACCGCAGTGGATCCCTTCTGACCAGCTAGGTGCCAAAGTACGATATACAGAACAGAGCAGCAAAACAAAAATTCAAGGATGTGGGTAGAGTGGAGGTTACAACCGCGAAGAGAAACCACAGGTATTGCAGAAAACGCCTATACAATCCCCCCTTCTGACACAATCATCACTATCCAGGGAAGCTTGGTGCAGACGGCGTAACAGCCGTCTGCACCAAACCCCCATCTCTATATGCGGGGTTTACAAGCAAGGCCGCGACCTAAATAATTTCTCCGTGAGTTAAAAAACACCCCTGCTGACAGTCAAAAATAACCCTCCCCTTACTTATATAGGCTTGGAACCGGCAAACCGCTAGGTGAAAACTACGGCAACCACAAATGTCATATAAACTTTACCAAATGATTCAAAGGAACAGGAGATGATGAAAAGAACCTACCGGACACGGGCGTGCAGCCGACGTGGAGAAAACCACCGAGCACGGTGAAGACACCTGGACCGAAAGTACTGCAATGGCGAAACAGGCGAACGCGACAGATAACAGCAGAGCGCACTAATCGACAATGATGAAATGATAAACAAACCCCGTGACCCATTCATATATATACAAACATCTGCACATGCGACATAACACATCGGACGAGGGGTCGTTCTAAGTCAGACGGTGAGAATGAGGAACCTTCCACAACGGCGGAAGGCCATAACGTCGATCCATCCGCAATGGTGGGCGAGATGGGAGAACTCCACAATCGGACATCGGAGGAAACTTGAATCGGAAGTCAAAATCTTGAAGCTTTCCGCAATGGCAGAAGATAAAATCCTAAAAGTCTTCACTCTGGTTACACACGTCGGACGTCAAAAAGATCTCAAGTCGGAGGATGAAAGTCCAAATCCCTCCGCAACGGGGACAATTAACGTGGTAAAAGGTTTCAACTTAAAACTTGAAACCAGTCGAAAACACATAATTCGGAAGAAAAATCGGAAGTCATAATCAAAAAACCATTCGCAACGGTGGGATAAAAGATCAAAGGGGCATCCGATGCCCAACAAAAAACACCCGCTGTGAAAAACAAACGGGTCGGCAATCGGAAGGTTTCGTCTTCTCGAAAACCCAAACTTATCCGCAACTGCGGAGGGCCACAGATTAGATTCACCTGCAACGGTGGAAAATTAAAACCAAATAACCTCCGATTCCAGCAAGCTTCAAATACGTTCAAAGGAAACAATCCAGTAGGTTTCCAAAAGCTTTCCAAATGCATCAATTAAATCAAAAAGTGGAGCAACCCAGGTATCAAAAACAAGTTCTCTGAGAGATCAATGAAACAAAATAGGGAGGAAAATCAAGCTAATCCAAAACAAAAGGGGGATCCTAAAATTTCTAGAATTTTGGGAAATTGTCGCAGCTGCAACAAGTCCATAATCCCAAACCTCTTCAGGATCTCTACTGCATACTTCCCTTGTCCAAGGAAGATTCCATCCGCACTCTGCCACACCTCCATACCTAGAAAATAATGCATCATACCCAAGTCCTTCATCTTGAACTCGGTAGCAATATTTCTCTTCGTATCAGTAATCAACCCATCCATACCTGTCACAAATAGATCATCTACATATAGTAGAAGCATCATTGGGTTTCCATCTTCAACCTTGTAGTAAATGATGGAATCTACTTTACTCTTGGTAAAGCCCAAATTGGATAGAAAGCTGTCAATCCTGCCATACCAGGTCCTGGGTGCCTATTTCAAATTGTACAGGGATTTCTTCAATATGCATACATGAGACTCCTTGTCACGTGTCTCAAAACCGAGTGGCTGTTCTACATACACTTCCTCTTCCACTACACCATTCAATAAAGCAGTCTTGACATCCATCTGGTGTATCTTCCATTTCATCACTGTAGCCAGAGCAAGTACTAATCTAATGGAAGTGTATCTGGCTACAGGTGCAAAGGTTTTGTCATAGTCTATTCCCTCTTTTGAGAGAAACCCCAAGCTACAAATCTTGCCTTATATTTTGCAATGCTACCGTCTGCAGCATGTTTGATCTTGTAGATCCATTTGGAAGTTACAACTGACTTTCCGTCTGGTCTTGGGACAACATCCCAAACATCATTCTTCATGATCAATTGGTACTCTTCGATCATAGGATCCTTCCATTATTTTTGTTTTTCCGCTTCTTCATAACTGGAAGGTTCTTTATCAATGAAATCACATAGTAAAGCTACATACCTGGAACAGGATCTAGTCCTCTTTCTTTCTCTGTGATTCTCTTCTGGAGCCCCGTATCTTTCCACACCTTGGATAAGTTATCATACCCAAGCAGGTTTCCTCTTATGAGGATTCTTCTCTAGAGGTGGATCTACAGGTCTTTGTGGTTCTTCAAATTCTCGATCTTCTTCATTCATGGTTGTATCATGAATTCTGGGTGCTTTTGCTTCTTCAGGTTCTTCAGTAGGTCTCTTTCTGGATTTATTGTAAGCTATGTCTTCATCAAATGTCACATCCCTGCTGATGTCAATCTTCTTGTATCCTGGGAAATATATTCTATAAGCCTTCGAGCTTTCAGAGTATCCCACAAATATGCCCTTCTTTCCTGAAGGATCTAATTTAGTCCTCTTCTCTTTTGGAATGTGGATGTACACAGGACAGGCGAATATTCTGAGATGGCTGACTTCTGGTTTCTTGCCGGAGAAGACTTCTTCAAGAGTCTTGTTCTCGAGTACTCTATGTGGAGTATGGTTCTGTACATACACCGCTGTTCTGGTAGATTCCACCCAAAGATGCATAGGAAGGTCTTGATCATGAAGCATTGCTTTTGCAGCTTCCATGATAGTTCTGCTCTTTCATTCTGCAATCCCATTTTGTTGTGGATTATAAGGAGTGGACAACTCCCTCTTAATCCCTTATTCTTTGCATAGCTCTTTGAATTCATTTGAAGTGAATTCTCCACCATTATCTGATCGAAAGTTCTTGATCTTCTTTTCAGTATGGTTCTCAATCAAGGCTTTGAATTCCTTGAACTTGTTGAATACTTCGTCTTTGTTCTTCATTAAGTAAACCCATGTATTCGTAGAAAAGTCATCAATAAAAGAAACATAATATGCATACCCGCTTAGAGAATTTGATGACATAGGACCGCATACATCGGAGTGGATGATTTCCAAGATTCCTTTTGATTTGCTTTCACTACTTGGAAATGTCTTCTTTGTATTCTTTCCTTTCGCACATCCTTTGCAGACCCCATCATGTTTTTCTTGGATTTCTGTGAGACCTTCGACAGATTTTCTTGCAATAGGTAGTGCTCTGTAATGCACATGTGCAAGCCTTCTATGCCAAAGTTCACTTAGCTCTACTGTGTCATGGACCAAGGCTTGTTCTGGATGGCCCTTCAATTTGTACAATCCTCCTTCTTGTTCTCCAATCACTACCGCATCATCGATAGTCTTTCATTTTGGCCACATGATGACTTGACCATCTATGAATGAAACCTGCATTCCTTTTGCATCTAATGCTGATATGGAGAGAAGGTTCTTCTTGAGTCCTTGTGAGGTGATTCATGTCATATGTTTGGAAGCCCCACTGTCTATAATCCAATCATCACTTCCATGAGTAATGTTACCTGTGAGAGCGGAGATCAGAACATATTCATTCTCACTTGAAGAATCTTCACTTTCATATCTGGATCTCTTCCTAGATGGTTCATTATCCTCTGCAGCATGAGCATGATGTATTCTTTTGTTGCTCTTCTTCATTATCTTCTGTTTCTTAGGACAATTCCTTGCATAGTGTCCTGCTTCATCACATGTATAGCAAATGATCCTAGATACATCTTTTCTAGTGTTATCTTTGTGATAGTGCTTACCTCTGGAGCTATGAGATCTTCTTTTGTTTGACTTGGAGTGAGACTTGGAGTGTACCGTGAGAGCTTGGTATTCACTTCCCATATTCTCATCACAATCTCCACATTTTACACTTCTTCATCAACTGCTTCTAGTTTCTCTTTGATCTGAGAAACTCTTGTGAAGTAAGATTGGATTGTTTGTGCATTCTGAATCTCCACATTCTTCATTGTGGTTTCTCAGGGTCATCTTCTGGTTTATGTTCTTCCCTTCAAACATAGCTTTAGGTGTCTTGAGAGAGGACATATGTGGGATAAGGTGATCCTTGATAGAATAAACAATGATCCTCTTTGCCATAACCATATTCTTTTTATATAATGCCTTTGCCTCATCTCCCTCTGGAACTAGAACCTCCTCATGGATGTAGGATTCTAACTCATTTTCTTCCAGGACCAAGGAGATCCTATACTTCCAGGCTTGGAAGTTATCAGCTCCCTCAAGTTTTTCATTAAGCTTGGTATGATGAGACATATTAACTGAGAACCTCAAATGGAAATACAATATATTTTAGATCTTTCCAGGTTCAAGATGTCGGATCTGAAACTTGTGCTGAAATCCTGCAGAGCTGGTTCATGAGCAAATTAGGGTTTTGCTTTTCCAGAGTTCTGTCCACCCAAATGCCTTGAAATTTATCCCTAAATTTGAGTTTGTGGAGGAGATCAATCCAATCCTGGGCTCACTGAAAAATTCCTCTTCTATGAAAATCCCTAATTTCTGACAGAAGTGACAGCTCCAAAACTGAAAAAACCTCATAATTGAATTCTGCTTCGACAGAAAGATGCACCCTAAGGAGGAGATTTATTCCACCTTACTTTTGCTGAAAATCCGTGGAGGAAGATCCATAGACTAGGAATCCCTAGTTCCCGTAGCTGCATAGTGTCTTCTTCTCAGGTTAGCTCTGATACCATTTTAGTTTTTCAACATTAATCTAGCATTATGTTAGGATCTTTACTGAGAGAACAACAGGTACTACATCAATCAAACAAAAGAGATAATGAACACAATGTTTTGAATTGGGGAAACCATAAATGGAGAAAACCCCACAACTTCCTCAGAGATAGAATCAACACAAGATGTAAAACCCCAAAACAGTAAGATGCACTCCTGACAACAGTAATCTTCTTCTTGTCTAGCCATAGTGTCTTCTCCTTCCTCAACTATGCGCTACACTTGAGTGTGTGAGTGATGTGTACTAAATAGAGACCCCACCTCTCTATTTATACTAATCCTGACATGACTAAAACCCTACTAGGGTCGACCTCTACTAGGAGAGTCTAATAACCCTAGTGCCCCAGAACTGCGGGGACTTTAACCCTTACACAATTGGAGGGTTACCCACTATGACTTGACATGACTTGTTTACATTATTGATTCACTCGATCAGAACATCGGGGCATTGCAACATGACTCAATTACATAATAGATACATCTCGGAATAAACATTGGGTTACAATACATAAGATACATAGATGAATACATTCCAAAGTTACAAATACATCAACAGAAAGAACATCAACCAGAAGATGAACTTGAGGAACCAATTGAAGAATGCAAAGATATAGAAATCTGAGACTATGCCTTCTTAATTCATAAGGGTTTCTCAAATAAAATAACAACTTGAAGTTGTTGAAGAAAATATAAAAGAAGGAGAATTTATAATGACTACCTTGAATGGTCTCCCTAGATCATGGGGCTCATTAATTCAAGGAATTTGTGCAAGAAGGAAGTTGAAACCTTTCAATAGACTTCGAGAAGAATGTGCACAATAAGAAGCTATACTTGTGACAAGAGAAGAGAAGATGAGAGAAACTGAAGATCAATCTGTCATGGTTCACACCAAGAATAAGTTCAAGAAGAAGGAGAATAAGGAGAATTTTCATCACGACAAGAAGAAGGGAAGACTACTAAAAGAGATACTTCAAATGTTTGATGTGATACTTGTGATGAAAAGGGACACTTTGGAAGAGATTGTAGCATAAGGAACGAAGACACCATGCTCATGTTACCGAAGATGATTAACCAACAAACAAAATATTCTTATGAGAGAAGGGTGATTTAGATGAAGAGTATGTGCTAATATCAGCACTTACTAGCACTATTTCACACAAAAGAAATGATTTGGTTGTGGATAGTGGAGCTTATAAAAATATGCCAGGATACAAGGAATCATTTGTTAATATGACTGTACATGACTCACCTCAAAATGTGAAACTTGGGGATGACTATCAATACCCCATAAAATGGAGTGGAGAATCTTCACAAAAGTTTGACTTCAGGAAATATATAAAGATGAAAGATGTGCTATATTTTCCAAGATTGAAGAAGAGTCTTCTGTCCATTTCTACACTAGATGCAAAATGGATTAGGGTTTCTTTTGTTGATGGCCAAGTTCTGATGTGTCCTAGAGGAAAGAAAATAGAGGATGCAACAATTATTGGAGAAGAAGACGAAGGATTCTACAAGATGAAGGGACATCATGAAAAATAACTGGTTCATGAGTCGATTGAACCAAGTGAACTATGGCATAAAATTCTTGCACATGTGCACTAGAGGGCAGTACCGATGGAAAGAAAAGTAGTCTCAGGACTTCTAGAGATCTAGGAAAATCATGAATGCATTTTCAAAGGATGCGCACAACGAAATAATGCGAAGAAGAAAGGTTAAAGGAATACTGGAGATAGTACACTCAGATTTATGTGGACCCATGTATTCTAGCTCATTAAGCGGGTATGTGTACTATGTTTCCTTTATAGATAGTTTCTCATGTAATACTTGGATATATTTGTTGAAAGGGAAAAGTGATTTTTTCAGTAAGTTCAAGGAATATAAATCCTTGGTCGAGAACCATATTGATAGGAAGACCAAGACTCTACGGTTAGATAATGGCGAAGAGTTCACTTTGGAAGAATTCAAGGAACTATGTAGAGAGTCTAGGATTAAGAGGGAGTTGAGAAATCCATACAATCCTCAACAGAATGGGATTTTGTAATGGAAGAATTGAACTATCATGGAGGCAGCAAAAGTTGTGTTACATGATCAAGATATTCCTATGCACCTTTGGGAAGAGGCAGAAAGACTAGTTGTGTATGTACAGAACCGTACTCCTCATCAAGTAATTGAAAATAAGACTCTCAAAGAGGGTTTCTCAGAAGAGAAACCATAAGTCAACCATATGATAATATTTGGATTCCCGATGTACATGCCTATCCCAAAGGAGAAAAGGACCAAGCTCGATCCTTCTAGGAGGAAGGGTATCTTCGTAGGAAACAATGATACATCAAAGGAATACCAAATATACTTCTTAGGATTCAAGAAGATCGACATTAGTAGAGATGTAAAATTTGATGAAGAATCGACATACTTCATATCCAGGAGCATACCCATTCAGGAGGTAGAGGAACCCGAAGAGACGAGAGGTTGAGATATGAAAATTGGAGAAGCAATTCGATAGTACCATGAAATCATGACATGATAAAACTATAAGAGTCGGTACATAAATTACTTGAGAAGGACTCCCATAAGAGGAAACCAAAATGGGAATGGGAGCTCATATGAGAAGCTAAAAGGTATGGCTCTCCATAGGGAATACATAGAGAGAGAAAAAGGGAAAACCCCTACAATAGCTATGTGGCTTTGCTATGTGACACCATTGACAGAGAACCTTACACCTATGAAGAGGACATAGAAAAGAAATAATCGAAGGATGCTATGATTGAGGAATATCAGTTGATAATGAAGAATTCTTTTTGGGAGATTGTTCTGAGATAAGAAAACAAATATGTCATGACTTTGAAGTGGATCTACAATATCAAACATGCTCTAGATGGCAGCATCGAGAAATACACGATGAGATTCATAGCATGAGGCTTCTCACATAAATAAGGAATAGACTACGAAGAGACATTTACACCTGTGTCAAGATACACTTCCATTAGGACCATACTTTCTTTGGAAGTAGTTATAAAATGGAAAATACACCAGATGGATGTCAAGACAACTTTCTTGAATGGTGTATTCAAGGAGGAAGTGGACATGAAACAACTACTAGGATTCAAGACACTTGATAGGAAGACCCATGCGTGCAAATTGAAGAAGGCCTTGTATGGATTAAAACAAGCACCAAGGACATGGTACGACAAGATAAATAAATTATTGATGACCTTTAGCTTTACCAAGAGTAAAGGAGATTCCAACCTCTACTTCAAGGTGGAAGACAAAATACCAGTGATACTCTTGCTATATGTCGATGACTTGTTTCTAACAAGAGAATAGGAACTCATTACAACTGCAACAAAGAGACTTGCTACAATGTTTGAGATGAAAGACCTAGGTATGATGAACTAATTCTTAGGAATGGAGGTGTGGAAGAGTGCATATGGGATCTTCCTTGGTTAAGGAAAATATGGAGTGGATATTTTGAAGAGACTCATAATGATGGACTTCAAGGCAATGGCCACACCTATGGAATCTAATTTGAATCTTCTGAGTGATTCTTCATTCGAGAAGGACAATGCCATGATGTATAGTCAGATGATTGGCTCATTGATGTATCTAACAAATACAAGATCAAACATATGCTTTGCAGTGAACACCCTGAGCCAGTTTCTGACTTATCCGAGACATGTTCACCTGATAGCTGCAAAGCATATACTAAGGTATCTAAAAGGTACAGTGGATTATGGGATCAAATATGATGTGAATCAAAATATTAATCTACATGGTTCTACTGATTCGGATTTGATAGGTAGCACCACTGGTAGGAATAATAGTGCTGGTTCCTGCTTCAGTCTGGGATCTGGTATGATCTCCTAGTTCAACCGGAAGCAATCATGTGTGGCACTTAGTACAACCGAGGAAAAATATGTTACCGCTTGCTTTCCTAGTTGCAAGGGAGTGTGGCTTCGAAAGCTACTGTCTGACTTGTTTGATCTCTAATTGGATGTGACTTGTATATTTTGTGACAACTAGAGTTGCGTGAAGCTACTAGAAAATCTTGTGTTCCATGAAAAGTCAAGGCACATAGAGATAAATTTCCATTATATCAGGGATATGGTGTAGAGAATAGCAGTGAAGCTCAAGTACATTCGAACAGAGGAGCATATAGATAATCTGTTGACCAAGCCTCTTACGAGAGTGAAGTTCAAGTGCTTCAGAGAAAGATTTTGTGTGATCTAGATCGAGATCCATCGAAAGAGGGAGTGACGTGTTCTAGCATAGCTAGAGAGACATGATGCTTGAGCGTAAAATCCTTGTGAAGCTCATAGGTTGCTCAGACATAATCAACCTTGTAGGTTTTCCTTGGATGTAATCAATCCTAGCGAAAGCTCACAGGTTATACTTGGATGTAATCTGTCCTGATATGTTACAAAAGCATAGTATCTCACATGGGAAATGAGATAGGTTGTTTGAGTGAAAAAAATTCTCGTACAACAAGATTCTAGGATGTAACCAATCCTGTAGGTTATCCTCAGATGTAATCAGTCCCAATAAAGCTCGTAGGTTATCCTTGGACCTAATTAGTCATATGACGGGTTATCCAAATGTAAAAATGATACCTGGCGTTGTATGCAAGTTATTCGGATCTAATATGCCCAGTGGGTTGTATTACAGTCAAAATGTGACCTAGGGTGGTACTTAGGTTACTCAGATGTAATACACCCTGAAGGTTATCTAAACCAAAAAATATCCTGGACGAAGGTTGTTTAGATGTAATCCCTTGAGGTTGACCTTGAACATAAAAGATCATGATGCATTAGGTTTTTGGGTCATAATCAGTCCTTACATATATATCCATATATGTGTGTTCCCATGTTGTGATGATAAGGTTACAAAGCACGAGAGGTGCACCTAGGTGGTCTTTTGATAGAATGCAGGTCAACCATGGATGCTTTGTTTTTGTTTTGTTTTGTCTTATGTAGTACAGAAGAGATAATTTGGATAGAATGAGAAGAAGGTAGAAGACACAGGTTATTGCTGGATAGTCCCTACATGATTTCTTGCTCGAGATGTGATGAATAACTGGCATAGGACTAGGCCTACATCCAACATGAAAAAGGGTTGGGTCTGTAGAAACTTCTAATGACAGATAATATGGTATGATGATCAAATAATAATATGATGATGACTCTATGAATCCATGACGATAAATCTGTTATGAATACTTGAGCATATGTGTTGATAACTGTTAAGAGAGATAATAAATTCCTATTTAAGAGGGAGTGTTGATGTATTTGTAACTTCAGAAGATATTCTGATGTATATTATCATTGTATGTTGTTGTACCCCCATTGGGGATGTGTGTACCCCCTTGTGGGATGTCTTAATTGTGTATGGTGTGATAATTTTATCCACAGTGAGATCTAGGATATAGAGCAATATTCATTCTCAAATTATTTGACAAAATGTGCAAGAGAACAACAAAAGAGACAGAAAATAGCTGGAATATCACATGTGAATGTGCTAATAACTGATCATATAATTATGACACATCTTGTAGATGTTATAGTACACATTTATAATACATTGGACAAAATTTGTGAGGCTCAGGAATCCAATTGGATTTTTACATGTGTCATGGTGAGATTTGACCCCAATCCCCCCTAGGTGGACCAATGGAGCTACAAATCAGCCTAAAAGGTCACGAACCAAGGTGTGAACACTGGTGAAGTGTGTTGGAGCATTAAAGAGTCCAAGTCATGCATGGGTGAGAAGATATAGGTGAGTGGGAAACTCAAGGTGGCAATAAATTCTCCTAGGAGAGACAAAAGTGATCAAATACGCTACTAGCACCCATAGTCAACCCAAAATCCACAAAAATAGGAATGGGAGATATCATGTCATTAATGAGGGTGCACATGTGCTAGTTGACTAAAATGGAGTGCTACTGAAGGTGTGAACATACCAAAATAACTAGATATCTTGTTGAATCAACTCTCCTAAGTATAAACCATAGGATATCATTGCATGAAGGAAAATGAAGTTAGCCTAAGGTCAAAAATATGTAATAAGGATGTATTCCTGCTCCTAAACCCCCCCTTAATCCATACTAAGTACAATTTAATCAGAAAATTATTTATTAAGTCCTTGTCAACTAAGGCACAAGTCACCTTTTACAACAATGTTTATTAATCCATGTAACCGAGGTAAGGAGGAAAACCTCATGGGAAAAAACTTCCCCTAAAAAATGGATATGACAGAGATCAAAATGTCTTCAAGATGTCCTCTTCTTCACTTGAATGAGCTGAAAGAACAAATTCTTGGTGATGGACTTGGTGAAGATGTTGTGGATGCCAATATCATGCATCAATGCATCAAAGTGCTGTAAACAAAGATAATGTGGAGAGGCCCTTTGATGGTCATCATTTGATGATGGAGGGGTATCATAAGAATGTATTTTTATGCAAGCATATTTTTATATAATAGAATAATAACCATGGAAAATATATCTCTCCAAAAACTTTCCCAAATAACATCAAAATATTCAACAAAATATGCATTATGTGTAGCTTCCATATCATGAATAAAACCATGAATCTTTCTCCCAATTTGATGAAGCACCTTAATAAATATGTAAAAAATATCATGAGGCTCTGAAATATCAGAATATATGTCATACAAAGCAGAAAATATCAGAGGTATGGTGTCTTAATGAGTGAATGGATCCATAGTAGGAGAAGCATGAGCAACTAGATCACAATTGCAATTGAGCAAACCTGGAAGGTCCGAAGACTCGATATTTGAACCATGGGTGGTGAACGAAAGTATAGAATTTCCAACTAGTGAACTTGAGGATTGTTGGGTCTTTTGGTCATGAAATGGTTGGGGAAATGAGTCAATGAATGTAATAGGATGTATATCATCCTGAATATCATCTTCTGAATCAGAATTGGAAATATCTAATTGGATTGGGAAAGGGATTTCAGAAGGCACATCAAAAGGGATGGAGGATTCAGGTTTTGATATATAATAAGGTGAATCAGAAAAAAATATATCATAAATAGATAAAACAAAAATGGGTTTTACCCATGCACCCAATGCATGCTTAGCCTTACCATTTCCTTGCTTGCGCTCCCATCTTTTTGAAAATTCTGGAAGAGAAATATGGTTCTCCTCAAAGAGATTGGTCATAATGTCCATATTATTTCTGAAGAAATATTTCTCAATATGTGAACCTATGAAATGAGCACATGTGGGTATTTCTCTCTTTTTTCTCCTGCTCATGGATCTCGAGCTCCCATCAATAGAATTGGAGCTTTCTGAACTTGATTCCTTCTTCTCTTTCTCCTTTTTCTTCAAATACTTCTTCTTACTTTGGGATTGATTTGATACACCAGCAGTGAGGGATTGATATTTGTATTTGATGATGGAACCCATTTGTATGAGCTTTTCCTTCTCCTGAGTCAAAGAATCCATGAAATATGCTAGCGTAGGCATCTTCCAATTTCTAGTTGTAAGCCCCCTTGAGTGAAATGTTGAAACATACACCGAATACTCAGGCCCTAACTTAGAAAGGATGGAAAAGATAAGATGATAATATTTATTCTATATGCCACATTATTTTAGCTGAATTACTAGTTCTTTAAACTTGGTAAACAAGTATTCAATGGTCTTGTAGTGAGCTACACTCAGGGAGATTAGCTCGTTCTCAAGATGATGGCCTCTCATTTCATATGTCTTCCTGAATAGTGACTCAAAATTGATCCAAACTTCATTCAGTGTGCCAATAATTTCTATATGAAAGAGAATTTCCCTTGAAGTGCTAAGGCAGAGCATACCAAAGGCCTCATCAAGTCTTTTAAAATACTTAGCTTTCTCAACAACATAATTTGGATCGTGTTTAGTTCCGATGGTGACCTAGTATAGGCCCTTGGACCTCAACTGGATGACCATATCATCCTTCCATTCAAAATTATTGAATGGAGTAAGAAGTTATCAAGTTTTCTCCATCCTTCTTATGCAACCTATGACAAAAAATGTTGTGAAACCTGCAATGCAAACACTCAAGTTTTATGGAAATATGCCCTAAACAACAACTCAAACATCACAAGATTTGTTTGTAGCTCCAATTAGCTTTGATACCATGTGAGAATTTTCTTCACAGTGAGATCTAGGAGCTATATAAGTATTCACAGTCAAAGTATTTGACAAAATGTGCAAGAGAACAACAAAAGAGAAAGAAAATAGCTAGAATAGAACATGTGAATGGTGCTAATAACTGATCATATTATAATGGTACATATTGTAGATGTTATAGTACACATTTATAATGCATTGGGAAAAATTTGTGAGGCTTAGGAAGACAATTGGATTTGTACATGTGTCATGGTGAGATTTGACCTCAATACCCCCTAGGTGGACCAATGGAGCTCCAAATCAACCTAAACAGTCATGAACCAAGGTGTAAAAATTGGTGAAGTGTGATGGGGAATTAAATAGTCCATGACATGTGTGGGGTGAGAATATAGAGGTAAGTGGGAGGCTCAAGGTGGCAATAAATGCTCCTAGGAGAGCCAAAATGGACCAAATACACTACCAGTGCCCCTATTCAACCCAAACTCCACAAAAGAGGAATGGGAGAACTCCTATCATTAATGAGGGAACACATGTGCTGGTTGAATGAGATGGAATGCTGTTGTAGGTGTGAACAAGACAAAATAACTGGATATCTTGTTGAATCAACTCTCCTAAGTCTAAACCATAGGATATCATTACATGAAGGAAAATGAAGTTACCCTAATGTCAAAACTATGTACTAAGGATGTATTAATGCTCCTACATATAGACCTTGATTACAACCTCCATTGTAAGTTGGGGCAATAGTCCCCAGTGTAACATCATGTAATGTGTATTTGAAGTCTCTTTAGGAGAAGTCAGACATGTTAGGGAAGACATGTGGGCCGCAGTCTTATGTTTGGTTAGTGACTTAAAAGGATATAAATAGGGAGGCTCTCTCCCTCATTTATACACACCTCACACTCTCAATTTCACATGTGTGAGAGAGAGAGACAAAAGGGATGAGAGATAGATAGCTACTGAATACTTCTTATTACTGCTTTTGATCATCTTACTATTCTGAGGAAGTTTGTAGTGTTTTCTCCTTTATGGTTTCCCCAGTGAAAATACTTGTGTCTCATGTATCTTTTATATCTTATGCATATTTTTATACTTTTTATTCTTTCAGATAAAGATCCTAGATAAACTAATCATATCTAGAAAAACTAACAGTGCCAAAGGTCATGTGGTCACATAACAATAAAACAATAAATGTAATAATATTAAGTCATCAATCATACCAAAGGTGGTCAAGGTACCACACACAATAAGGGAGATATGACCAAGTAGAAGATGAAGGACCATAAGTCAACTAAAGGGGTCATAATAAGATGTTACGAAAACCCCCATACCCACAAGACCAAGGTGTACTGTAAAGGTGGAGAAGCAACCCATTTTACCCATAGGACCAACAAGACCAATGAATTTAATATTTTATCTCTCTCAAAGTATATTGACACATAATTTTATCATCACTGCATAAACATAAGTAAATAGCAAATATAGATATAGAAAAGTACAATTGTAATAAATTCGAACATAATTTTCATCTCTTTCAACTTTAACACTCCACTGGTCACTTCATTAAAGTTGGTCCTTGAGATGAGTTATCAATTCCAATATACATAACATAAACCGTTACAAAATTACAATGACGTTTAACCAATTTAGTCAATTAATTAAATGAATTAAAGGTACAACTGTAGATAAATTTCCAAGATGCATAGTAGTACAACAATAAAAATAGAGTAAATTTATGATATAGTGCTAGATGCAAAATAGTAAGACAAATTAAACATATTTTTCATTTCTTTCAACTTTAGCAATACTCAATAGTCCTTGTGCTAAAGTTTGTCCTTGAGATGCAATAAGTAGAGATAGCAGTACTAAAACAAAAGCAATAAATAAACAAATATTAGTATAAAAAATATATTAGTTCAAAAGATACAAGTTACAATACAAATCTTAGCATCCCAATAAGGTAAAGTATGAGTCCTAAAAACCCACAAGATTCATAGATATGTCCAAGTGTTTGATAGCCCACAAAGATCACAACTTTGTCCAAACACCTAATAGAGGTCACAACTCAAGTTCACTGAGCACACAAAAGGTCACAACCCAACACACGATGCATTCAAGAGTCATAGATCATGTCTGAACAACCACAAGGGTCACTAACTGGAATAAAATTGATATGTTGCATAGAAATTGTGATAGTTTTCACCCTAAAACTGACTCGCGTATCAAGGAAATCATGAAGCATTTCATCTCTTCTAACTTCTAAAAATTGAATTTTTTTACCCTATCTTAAGTTCACTTAACTTTATTTTATGTTTTTGATTGGTAAAACTCCTAAAATCTAGGATTAGTTGAGTATTTTCTCTAGAAGACTATTATCCTCTCTTGGAATGTGTATTCCCTCTAGGGATGGGCTGTGTTCTATGTATTCCCTCTAGGGCTGGGATTGTGACCTTATGAAAAGGGTTGTGACTATGTATCCCTTCTTTGCTGGACCGTGACTGTCATGTCCCTTTCTTTGCTAAATTATGACTGATGTACTAGGATTGTGGTTCCTTATCCTAGTTGAGCTATGCCTATGCCAAACCTAGATAATAGGTCAGTAGTGGTGTTAATTCTTCTAGAGGGAGATGTGACTTTTAGGGTGCCTATTTATGGTTTTGCACGAGTATAATTGGTACTATCCTAATAATATATTCTCACTTGGTGACTAGGATTTCTTACTACATGTATCTAACCTAATCCCATAACACTTTAATCTTCTCTCTCTCAAAGTATGACTTGTGGAAACTTGTCCTTATAGTGACAAGAGTTGGCACAATTAGTATGAGTACAAGGAAAATTCAAACCTGAACTATTTAGTGATTTCTCTTTAATTACCGTGAATTGGTTTCACTGTAATTTTACTACTGTTTATGTTGTACCCTATATTAAGTTCAATTAACATTATTTTATGTTTTTAATTGGTAAAAATTATACAATGTAGTATTTGTGTGATCTTTCTAGAAGGCATGTCCATATTATAAATTAAATTTTAGTTCGCCATTTTTTATATGGCATCTAGACAAGAGAGAAAATTGAATCTCATTTTTCTTCTACTTTAGAGTTTGTTGCTGGTTTTGTTTGATGAGCTTGTTGCTTCTAGAGTTACAACTGCCTTAACTTGACATCTTGGGTTCTTTCTATTGTTTGTGCAATTATATACATTTTTATACGTCCACAAGTTATTAAGGGCTCATATAAAGTACCAAAAGTTTA
Organism: Pseudotsuga menziesii; assembly: GCA_001517045.1. NCBI lineage: Eukaryota > Viridiplantae > Streptophyta > Pinopsida > Pinales > Pinaceae > Pseudotsuga > Pseudotsuga menziesii. The sequence continues at coordinate 2,241,465 of LPNX010680592.1, read as the reverse complement.
CTGGGGAGTAGAAAATTCCATTTATTCTCTTCAAACTATCTTGGTTGAACGCCCTGATTTATTTTAGTTTACTACATTTATTATAGTTTACTCTCCATTGAGCATTTTTCTATAATACCAAAATTAAAATTTATTAAATAAACATAGAGGAAAATTTTTGATTCCATGTCCCGATTGACAAGACACTAGTCATCTCTCCCCAAGATTTTTCGTTGATTCTTTGTTCTCACATGGACGAACCATTCCACAAAAAAAATAAAATGTTGTTCCTATAAAAAACCTTATATAAAAGTATACTAATGATACCGAGTCTAACTAAATTCCTAATATCTTCCCTTTCTAGTATATCTATAATCCAAATATAGTATTGCTTAAGAAACCAATGAAAAGATAGAGGTGAGGTTTTTAGTGCCAACAACTAGAATTGCACCACCATAGTATGATCTGTTGGTTGAGACTGTTCACGCTAGACAACTCAACTGAGAGATAAAAAAATGGGGATTTACTACATATAATCCAAATTACGTATAGAAAGTTATATCCTTATATTTGATCCAATTGTGTAGTGTGACACAATAAAGGATTATCATTTAGGGTTCCTCTGTGAACACCCATGAGCATATTAAGAAATCAAAGGGAATAATATGTATGATCCATTTATGCATGATTATATGATCATGATATAACAAGGGCAGAAATTCCATGAGTGGTTAGGATGAAATCGATCAAGTTGGTTGTGTAGATCTAGACCATTTGTACAACATGAAATTATTAGAATATGGCATAAGAGGTATCACCACTATTGTATAATATTACATTAGGCATGATTGAAAGTATGATATAAGTTTTCATCCAAAGGGATGTGATCTACGTATGGCATGGGGTACACCTACACCAGTAACTCAAATAAGATCATACCTCTATATCAATAATCGAGGGAACCTTGTGAGATTTAGTTTCAAATAGAATATTATATTATGTCATCCTTACACCTTAGGTGAAAAATTAGAGGACCTAGCTACTAGTAACATTAAATTAAAGGTGGGGTTTATAGGAATCATATTTTAACAACCAGTTATGTGGCACCATGTGTCCCTCCAACCCAAATAAAAAAAATTGGTGCCATGCTATGAAAAACATGAATGTTACATATTTTAGGATCCTTAGTCATTTATGTGTATTTTTCCATTGTGTAAGTACTCAGAGTCATCCCTCCATTCAAATTTTCATTATATTCAAGATCCCAGGTGGACTAGAAAGGAATTCTTTGAGATAACATAACTCCTAGAGTCTCCTAAACATTCAAAATTGAACCATCATTACACCAACACTATCCATGTAGCACCGCTTCACCATTTATTATCAAGTAAGCCACACTAAGAATCCCATGCTTAATCAATTAGCTATATTTATAAAAGTTCTACATGTAGATTTCTAAATTCTATAATGAATCCATTTGTTATTTACCTAAATGTATATTACTCATATTAATTATTTATTATTATTTAGGTTTAATAATTAATTAATTAAAATTGTACGACATGTGTATTAAATAAAAAAATATATGTCGCTCTTTCTATTAGGACATATATAATTGACCATTATCATTATCATCATGATTGATCGTGATTGTGATCCTCTCTTGGACTGTTTATGCCCTCTTGGGATTGGATGTGTTCTGTGTATCTGCTATAGGGATGGGGTTGTGATTTTATGAAGAGGATCGTGACTGTGTGTCACTTCTCTATCTCATCGTGACTATCTGCCACTTCTTTGATGGAATGTGACTATGACTGTCGTGTCCCTTTCTGTATTGAACTATGACTAATGTACCAGGACTCTGTTGGCATATCCTAGCTGAGATATGACTATGTAAAACCATAGATGATAGGTCAGCAGTGGTGTTAAGTCTGCTAGAGGGAGATCTAACTTTTAGGGTTCATATTTGTGGTTTTGGTGGAGTATAATTGCTAACATCCTAATGAGATATTCACACTTTGTGACTGGGATTTGTTACTGTATGTATCTAACCTAATCCCAAATTTTTTTAACCTTTTCTCTCTTAAAGTATAACTTGTGACAGCTTGTCCTTACAGTGACAAGAGCTATCACAATATGTATGAGTATAAGGTAGATTCAAACCAAACCTATTTAGCAATTATTCTTTAAAACTGTGAATTAGTTTCATTGTAATTTTACTAATGTTTATGTTGCACCCAATCTTAAGTTCACTTAACTTTATTTTATGTTTTTGATTGGTAAAACTCCTAAAGGATAGGAGTAGTTCACTGATATTTATAGAATTCTTGTCAAGATTATAAATTAATGTTCAGTTCTCCATTTTTTATATGGCATGTGGACAAGGGAGAAAATCAAATCTGATTTTTGTCTGCTTTAGATTTTGTTGCTGGTTTTTCTTGACGAGCTTGCTACTGCTAGGGTTACATCTTCCTTAACTTGATGTATTGGGTTATTGTTGTTGTTTGTGTGGATTGTGACCACCTTTCCTCTTTGTGGGAAGCTTATGGAGACCATGATCCTCTCTTAGATTGTGTATTCCCTCTAGGGCTGGGATGTGTTCTGTCTATCCCCTCTAGGGTTGGGGCCGTGAACTTATGAAGAGGATCGTGACTGGTGTAACTTCTCTGTTGCAAAAGGTTGTAAATACAACATACTACAAATATAGATGGATTCCAATGTAAGGGAGTCCCTTAAGATTGAAAGGGGAGAATGCCACTGTAAAGGCATCCTCAGTACTCAGTAGAAGGGGAAATAAAAAAATCCACATACATAAGGTGAAGACCAAGGGTAGATGATGACATGTTTAGCAACAATGTGATTTTGTGTTCATGTGTTAGTACAGACTATGTTGTGAGGGTAAAAGATTCCTAAATAGTCAACTTCCAGTTATAACCTAACCTAGAAATTCATACCCACATATAATAATCTTTTTATTGTTAATGTGTAGGTGCTAGAGGGTGAGGTAGAAGGGAATGTACAACAAGATGTGAAAGGGGGGGTAGGGATTTCATAGTAAGGGAAGCCCTTAAGGGTGAAAGGAGAGGCTTTCACTATAAGGGTAGCCCTCAATACTCAGTAGAAGGGGAAAGTCCACAACCCTAAGGTGAAGACCGAGGGTAGATGAAGGGTAGGAAATAAAAGTGGGGGAAACCTAATATCTATTTAGCAGACAACGATGATGACGGTTTTCTAAAAACCATGGCTTTCACTGTAGATTAAAAAAATATGGGTTTCACCCTAAATTTAAACAAATTAGGGATTTCACCATAAATTCAAACAAATTAGGTATTTAAAACAAATTAGGGACCCCAATGATTACTAGTTTATCCATGAGATCCATAAACCTATAAACACTGAGCTCCAACCCCTGATATCCAACCATGATATTTGAGCCGTGAGCTCCAACCCTTGAGCTCTAACCATGAAATGTGAATAGTGAGATCCAACCCATGATCTTCAACTATGAAATGTGAACCGTGAGATCCAACTGTGAAATGTGAGCCATGAAATTCAACCAGTGACCTGAAACTGCAACCATGAAATGTGAACCGTGAGCTCCAACCAATGGGCTGAAACTGTGAAATGTGAACCATGAGCTCCAACTAGTGAGATACAACCATGAAATGTGAACCATTGGCTCAAACTCTTGAGCTCCAACCATGAAATCTAAAATGTGAGCTCCAACCTATTACCACCTAATTTGTACTTAGTGGTTTTTTATCAAGTGAGCCTGGTGAACCAGACAAAGATGATTTGTTTGGACTTCAGAAGACCTTCGAAAGTGCTTCTGGGAAGTGCTTGTTGTACTATATCATGTGTTCATACCCCATAGGGGAGTTGTAATAAAATGTTCTAGCATGATAGTGTCTGTAAAAGAATCAGTATCTTAGACTTTATTTGTCAATCTGATCAGCCCAGGGTGTTTTTTTCCCTTGGTTATTATTGGTTGTTGAATAAACGACTGATAATTTCTGAGTTTTTCACTCAATACCTCCAAAGTTGGGGTGGTCAGCTTGGAATTTGGGCCTATTGAGGTTATTAGAGTCTATGTGTCAATGTAAAAACATGATAGGCATCATGATCGAGTCATATGAACATGTCTAAGTCCCCCTAGGTTTTTAATTTTTTTTTAATTTAAATTTTTCCACAAACCTTAGGCTATTTTTTAATAGTCTAATTGGAAAAAATGGATTTGTAATAAAAGTGGGCTTGGAAATTAGTTTCAGTCATGGGGGTGCTCATTTTCAAGCTCAGAGCACCATGTAAACCCATAGACCCACTTGTTCTAAGTTTTGACTGATTTGTCCATCACTCAGGTCGAAAATCCCTAAAAATCAAATATTTATTATTTAATTGATAAATTAATTAAATAATGGAGAAAATTCAAAATCCTAAATCATTGGGATTTGCTCCGATTTGACTAAAATCAGTCTCATCGGCTTGGGATTAACTGGATTTGACCATTCCTTCATAGAAGGGGATGATCTAGACTGAACAGAGGGTACATTAATGCATGCAATCTTGGGAATTGCGCTCTCCCTCTCTCCTCCACATGTGTGGGCTCATTTGGATGAGTTTTGGTGGATGATTCAGTTAGCAGGTTGAGGTGTCAGGAAGATCAGCTCTCTGATTGACAGTTGCACTCAGTGAGACTTAGATCAGACTTAGAGAGACTCAGATCAGGATCATATTCACTCCACATGCAGCTGCAGTCTCTCTCTCCTTGGGATTTGCGCTCCCCTTGGGCTAGATCTCCTGTTTTTGCTATAAATAAAGAATGCCTTTCCTTTTCCAAGCTAGTTAGAGTTGCATTGAAGGGATTACTATTGTATTACTATTGTAATATTTTGATTGTTGGAATAAAGAATCTTTGGAGTACAAATGGTGTAATCCTCTCATGTGCGTGGATTAAGCATTGTCTTGTGGCTATTGATGTTTCCAGTTTTTCTCTCAATTTTTTCATCTGAACCTTTTCTGGCTTGAACGATTCAGCTGAATCAATAGGAGTATAGGTGGACAAGTAAGGTTACTTGTTTTTCTATATCTCATAGCATATATGTTTGAATATCTAAATTATGCATGTTTAATAAGTTTATTTGCATGTAATTGTTGTCTCTTTTTCATATATATATCCATATCTCATGAGGTTTCATGCAAGATTGTGTGTTTAGGTTTCAGGTACCAAGGATTGGATGAGCTGTGGATCTAGTTTGAATCCACTGTACATCCAAAATTTTTGTGAATTAATTTCCCCTCTGTATTCCACTAAAAAGTTTCTATTACAGATCCATCCAACAATGGGCCTTTCCCCTTCTCTTCCTCCTTTCTTTTAAAATCATTATTCTGGTTACCTGTTTCTTCCTCTTATGATCGGATCTAGTTCTAAGAATTGATTATATATTTTTAGATCTATTTTATAAGAGTCTTGTTTGTTAGATATGTAATTTCATAAAGAATATCATTTCATAAAGATAGATCTAGGTGTATAAATTTCCTTTCTTGCAAGTAGCTAAATCATAGATCTAAAGCTTGCTCATAAGGTAGTTTCTTTTTTTTCTTCTTCAAAGATTTAACTTCTGCAAGAAAGTGCTATCTCATTGGCTTCCCAAACATCAATCCAAGATCTCAAGGAAATATTTCTTTCCTTGGTTCCTTTTTGCAAAACTAGATTAGCCCCTTTTAACAATTTTTTACTTAGTTTTTTCTTGGTAATTAGCGTGGTGACCCAAAAAAATTTTAAATTGTTTTTGGGCACATTTGATTTTAATTGCTCACTATTTTTTATCAGGTTTAACAAAAAAGAGAAGGAGACTCTGCCCATTTTTAGACTCGTGTGTGAACCAGAGCTTCCCAAAGGCTTCCCCCATCACTGTGATTTTAGTTTAGTTTGTTACAAGCTTGTTGTAAGCCTTTGGATCCTAGATAACAAGGACCAAAGTGAATATTTTAGTTTTATGATATTGTAACCAATAATAATATAAAAAAATCATTTCTAGTACGCTCTTTCAAACCCAGTCCCCATCCCCCCAAGGGGGATCCGCATCCATTTCACTTTTTTGCACTTTTTCCCATTTTTGCTCTAGATTAGTCTTGTTATGCAGCATTGTATACTTTGATAAAAATTTTCATTATTCCATATTTTGAATTCAAATTAATCATACTACTTACTCCACGACTTCTCGATTGACCCGAAAGGGGAAAGAGATGGGTGGTAGGAATAATTAGAAAACTGGTGTTGTGTATCTCTGATTCTACTGTCATTGTTATTTTTTCACATGAAAGTGGTAAAATTAACCCATCCTTGATTTCCCGATTGAGGTCCACTTGGACCGAAAGAGATTCCTGGAGGGTCTTCTTTTTAACAAGGACACGCCCTTAAAATTTATTAAAATTGACAAGACTCCGATGTGTATGCTTTGCACTTGGCTACGGTTCATCCGATCAATCAAGATGCATCAAAAGCAATGTGAGTGACTATTGGAGGAGCTAGTTGGTAAGCTGACTAAGTCTATCAGCCGACTAATTAGAGATTAGTTCGGCCACATAAGGTCGTGTTGGTTGACCAAACCAACAGGTAGTTATTTGTAACTGTTTGTAAATCATATATATTAGGCTGTTGAGCTAGATGAGAACTTGGTTCAGTTCTGTGTTTGTATGGATCCTTTTAATTGAATATAATCTGTTATTCCACATCTATGTTCTTGTCTCTTGTCTCTGATATGTCTGTATTCTTTTAATGTGTATTATTGGTAACCCTCTCTGATCCGTGAGACTACAACATTGCTTCCATTGCCGATAGTACATATCTGAGATGAATACAAGCAGATGATATCAGAACAAGAGATTAAGGACTGGTGGGAGTGTAAGATAGAAAATTATTTGCAAAATTACGCACAGAGAAACATATTAATGACTGCTCAGGTGAAGGAAATATTCTTTACCGAAACCCATGAGAAGTTTGTAGAATTGATACCCCAGCTTCTGAAAAAACTTCTAGATGAAAAATCTAGAAGCGAATAAGGACCAACAGCTATTAGAGAAAATGATTCAAGGGGGAATAAAAAACTTGTCGGAGTGGTTTGAAAAGATCACCGACAAATTCTGCGAGGAGCAAGCTATAGAAGAAAGAACTTCGGTAGAAACCATTTAGAAGAAATTCTATACACACCTTACCAAGCAATTCCTGTGCTCCTTACAGACCTTGTTGTTCAAATTCCTGATATAAAAAGGAGTGGGTATATTGTCAAACCTCGTCGATCACTACGCGAACTGCCACAAAATTCTAACTGGGAAGAGAAACAAAGGAAGTGGGAGAAATTCATTACCGAAAGGGAGTGGGAATATTTCCTAAGCAAGTAAATAGAGCTATCTGATATTTCTAAAGCGTCGGGTAGGAAATGGGGGGGTAGATAGTCGTATGCTAGGGTAAAGTGAACAGGATTCTAGTCAAATGAAAAGAGATACCACCATCAGTGATGAAAAGTCAACCTAAAAAGGAAATTGAATGGATAGTGAAACACAAAGGTACAATGGATTTATAGAAAATAGAGAGAGAGAAGAGGATGAAAAGAAGGGAAGAAAGAAGAGAAAGAGATATAGCACTACAAAGAGGAATGAGTACTAGGGTGACAGGCCAAGAAATAAATCTGCCAGAGTCGGATCATGACTGACAAGAAGAAGGCGTGGATGAGGAGGCATCACCCCTGGAAGAATACTTGTGGATAAAGCAGTGAGAAGCTCTCCAAACAGAAGTTCTCCAAGAGGTAAGACCTCTATCTCCAATGAATCTGAGTAACAGGATGCAAGCCATTGTCGAAGAATATTTAAGACTAAGAGCTAGTGAGTTTGGTATATGGATCCGAGTAGATGATGAAGTAAATGATGATAACCATTTAGTGATCCGTCAACTAGAGGAAGGAAACTAGGTCACACTTCAGGTGTACCCTTCCAACCGAAGTATCCACTTACTTTACCCGACACATGAATTAGGAGCACTCCCCCTACCAAATACAGCTTTCGAGAATACAGAACAGTTAGACCTATAGAAAAATAATTCTAGTTGGACATTGATAGGAGAATTCGACCCCAACCGACTACTTGTCGAAGAAGAAATGACAAACAAAACAACCGACAAAAACAAGAGTTCAGTCAACAATAGCTATGCATAAAGAAACAAGCAAAACAATCCACTACCCCCACCACCGGAACCTCTTAAAGAAAATAACGACAGTGAATCCGACATGGGTCACAGATTAGTGCATATCCCTCTATATGAGGGCAACAAAGATCCTATATGACATTGGTTCATCTGTGAGTCAACATGGGAGGCAAATCAGGTCACATATAAGGATAGACATATGGCGCAGTTCGCTGGTGCCTTAAGGAAAAGAGCACTAACGTGGTACATGACCTTTACTGAAAGAACCCCTCAAGCATCCAAAGCAAAGATTAAAGCACAATTTTTGTCGTTCTTTAAAACCCTAGATGCAAAAGATCTGGCAGCTAAAAAATTGAAAACAACATCACAAAATCCAGCAGAATCTGTCCGCAACTATGACAAACGCTAGAAAGACCTCTTCAGCCAATTGGATTATGTAATTGATGAGTAACTATTAATTCAGTGGTTCCTTGTAGGTCTATCATAGAAAATTCAGTGGCACATAAGCCTGGAGACATTCAAAACATACAAAGATGCGCTTACTAAATCCCTACAAGAGGAGATGGATGAAGATTTCCCAACATATCCCACAGATACTAGACTAGAAGAATAGCTCAAAATCATGTAGAAATCATTGAAAGAGATAAACCTTAAGAGTCAGGATGTCTGGTGCACGAAATGCTCAACGGTCGAACATTCAAAAGATAACCATCGACAAGACATCAGTCGACAAGACGTTGGATTTGTGCAGAGAAAGTGCTTTTGCGACTTCTACCAAGAACATGGAGAACACACAACAAAGGATTTCCCGTATAACATGAAAAATGGTAAAGCATCTTGGTTTTCTATCTATGAAGTGAAAACTCACGCCACAGCCAACTACCACCTAAACTTGAAAAATTGACAAAACTACCAAGCAGTCTACCAGACAAACGCAGTTGCATAGAACAACGATAACAATCAGTGAAGCAATTCTCAAAATGAACTAAATAATCAAAGGTACGAAGGTCACCGACATGAGCACTGGTTCAACAATTGACCTGGAGGATATGGAGGTCGAGGTCAATTCTCTGGGAATTGCGACAACCGACCACATATTTCCATCCAATGTTTCATGTGCTACAAAGAAGGTTATCGATATGCAGACTGCCCATACAAGGACATAACTGATTTAAAATTCTGTACTAGTTTTGGAGTAGGGGATCACTCATTAGAGGATTGCCCTACTATGCTTGATAAAATAAATAAAAAGAAAATGTTAATGTCTTGTCGTGCGTTCAAAAACATGATATAATCAATACAAAGAATCTGCATATAGTAACCTGACAAGGGACAAAAATTGGGAGTGATAATACACGTATAAGAAAAATAAAAGAAACGAATGATTATCCTAACCCAGGTAAACAAAAACAACTGTATAAAGACGCAATGAATATATTTAAATAATTTTCTCGATAAGAAGAAGATGATGATAATCGACAAAGCAAAGTTAAAGATTTAATATGTTTAGTACGAGATGATACATCGGTATCTCAATTCATTGACTTACTGTATAAAATGAAACACAACAATAATACAAAAATAAAATAAAAAAATATCTATAGTCTAAACCAGAAAGAAAAAAGAGATGCCGACCCACTTGTTGACCTAGAAATTGAAGGATACCATGTTCGACAAGTTGTGCTCAACTTTGGGTCACAAGTAAACATTATGAATCGCGACTCTTGGGAACAATTGGGTAGACCTTGACTATACGAGTCTAGAATATACCTAAAATTAGCCGACCAAGGTCTGATTGAACCTATCAGAGTTTGGAGAAATGTCAACACGACCATAAAAGGAATATCAACCAAAGTCAACTTTGAAATTATTGACCCTAAGGAAGGATCCAGTTCCTTCTCAACGTTAGTAGGTCGACCTTGGGGAATAAAAATGAAAGCATCGATATCCTTAGACAAGGAAAGGATAAAACTAAAAGGGAATGGGAAAAAATTCATAGTACCTATCCATCCATCCCAAGGAGAACATTGATAGAACCTAATGATGAAGAAGTCGACATCAGAAAATTATATCATTTACAAAACAATGAGGACTACACAGAACCCAATGTCTATGGCGAACTTCACTTAGGCAATCAAGATTCAGTAGGATACAATTTGGATGAAAAATTATATGATTGGGAAGTTGAGAAATATGAAACACAATCAAGAGGTTACTGGACCATTCAAACAGTGCAGAATAAACCAATCCAACAATGCTTCTTGGCGTCCATCATCCCAAAAATATTTGAAAAGAAAACTAGGGAATATCCTACCCTAAAAACAACAAATGTAAATACCACACAAATACCAAGGTACAAAGAAATAGAATCACCAGTTATGCATATAGAACAAGTATCCATAAACATTGGTGAACATGGCCGACTACAAAGCTTAGTGGAAACCTTCACAGGACAAGCTGCTAGATGGTGGGATGGCCATCAATCAAGATTGTAGACATGGACAACATCTTCCACCTACTTTATAGAAATATTCGAAGGAAAAAATTTAACCAAACAAGCTCAAATACCTATGTACGTCCAAGGGTAGGATCCAGAAGACCACATAAGAACATGTGAAAAAGAATGGAAAAGACTTGGGTATAAGGATGAACATACATGGCCACACCTGTTTCAATCGACACTATCCGACTTACCCAAAAAATGGTACAAAATGGAAGAAGATCAGGGTGAAACATTCCTATGGCATGAACTAAGATAGAATTTTATCAAAGATTTCAGCTTTATACCACAATATGAAAAGTTAGTTGAAACTGCAAAACAAATCAAGGCATTTATAGAACCGACCAGGAACAAAAACCTACAACATGATCGATCAACAATAAATTTCAATAACATACAAACCAAGAAAACACCACAATTGACAAGACTACAAATGGAAAATGAAAATCCGCAAGGAAAAATATTTCGATGGAAATCATACCATTTAGAAACAACAAAACCAATTTGCATAGTGCTCAAAGTCGAGACAGTTGAAGACACCGACTGAATGACTGCAGCAGAATTTCCTGCCACATTTTCATAGTTTAAAGAAGATAGCCGACCAATCAATGAATCCAAATCACCAAAATGGTTAGAGGCTAAAGTAAAAACTAAAGAATTCAACATCTCAAGTGATGATCGACCAAAAATGGAAAAAAATGGAGACTACTGGAGTGAAGAACAAACAACAAAAATAGTAAATTTACTAAAATAATTCCAGGATTTATTTTCTAGAGACTACAAAGATCTCAAAGGCCTAGTCCATGAAATTGGTGAAATGAAGATCGGCATTAAACATGATGTCCGACCTGTAAAGAAAGGACCATATAAATTAGCTCATAAGTACAAAGATATAGTCAAGAAAGAGATTGATAATATGCTTGTAGCAGGAATTATCTACCTTATTGGCCAATCAGAATGGGAAAGTCCAATGGTTTTTTAGACAAAGAAACACAATCCAACCAAGATAAGGATCTGTGTTGACTTCAGAGACCTAAATAAAGTTACATTAATAGACCCATTTCCAACACCTTATGCAGATGAAATCTTAAATGAGGTCACAGGACATGAATGCTACTCGTTTATAGATGGATTGTTAGGTTGTAACGAGGTACCAATAGCCAAAGAAGATCAAAAAAAGACAACATTCGTATGTGAATTTGGCTCATTTTCTTACAGGGTTATGCCTTTTGGATGAAAAAACGCACCTGGTCAAAAAATTGTGGTAAAAAACTTTCAAGAATATATTTACAAAAAAATGGAAGTATATTTTGATGATTGGACTATATACTCTATGTTGAAATATCACTGCAAATGGCTAAGGCTCATGTTGGAATGATGTCGACAAATCCAGCTATCTCTGAACATAAAGAAATGCATATTTTTAACCCCTATAGGGATACTATTAGGACACATTATCTGCAAAGAAGGAATCAAGGTTGACTTTGCAAAAATAAAAATGATCCTTGACCTAAAACCACCAGTGAACCCAAAACAAGTCAGGGTAATACTTGGTCATACAAGATATTACAGGAAATTCATAAGATACTGTTTAGATATGACCTATCCATTGGAATAAATGCTAAGAGAAGATCAGGAGTTTTACTGGATAGAGGAATGCAACATATCATTTGAAACACTAAAAAGGAAGCTAGTCGAAGCACCCATTCTAAGATTTCCAAACTGGTCGACCAAATTCCATGTACACATTGACGCATCAGGCATGGCAATAGGAGAAATCCTAACGCAACCAGGGGACAATGGAATGGACTACCCTATAGTTTATAGCAGCAGAAAACTAAATAAAGTGGAAAGAAACTATTCAACAACATAGAGAGAAGCATTAGGAATGGTTTTTTCACTACAGAAGTACCAACATTACCTACTAGCCAATCCATTCATCTTTTATACTGACCACCAAGCACTAAAATACCTTGTAAATAAACCCTTACACCATGGGAGAATTTGTCGATGGTTACTTCTATTCCAAGAATTCAAATTTGAATTCATTGTCAGACTAGGAAAATTAAATGTCGGACCCGACCACTTATCACGAATCGAAATAGGAGAGGAACCGATAGGAGTAGAAGATGACCTACCAGATGCACATTTATTTCGAATAGAAGCAGTCCCAGCAGAATTAGAGGAAATAGATCAATTCTTAGAAGATGGAAAAGTACTAGAGGGCATGAGGATGAAGCAGAAACAACTCTTAGCCATGAAAGCTGCACCATATAGCGTCATAAATGGATTCTTATATAAAATGGGCCTAGACGACATCCTCAGAAGATGTGTACTAGAAGATAAAAGAAATAATATTATGAATGAAGCACACTATGGACCGGTGGAAGGACATTTTAAAGCAGGCACAACTGCCAAGAAAATCCAACAATCAGGGTTATGGTGGCCGACACTTTACAAATACTGTAAAAATTTTGTAAGCCAATGTGACAAATGTCAATGACTGGGTTGACCTCTACCTAGTATAGAAATGTCCTTGATATCAGTAAACCCAAGTTTGAAATTTGAAATTTGGGCCATCGACTTCATAGGACCATTCTCCATACTAGCAAAAAGAATAGGTGCAAGGTACATAATAACTGCAGTAGAGTATGTAACCAAGTGGGCAGAAGTAGAACAAGTCAACACATGTTCCAGTGAGATAGATGCTAAATTTATCTATGAAAATATCATTACCATATTTGGATGTCGAATAACCCTAATCAGTGACCAAGTGTCACACTTTATTAATAAAACCATTAAATCACTAATAGATCAGTTCCAAATTGATCACCGGCGTAGTACAACTTATCACCCTCAGTCGAATGGAGCAATTGAGGCATTCAACAAAATATTAACAAAAGGACTAACAAAAATCTGTAACACCAACAAAGATTACTGGGACGAGAAGATACCTGCAGTACTATGGGATTATAGAACAACATACAAGTGTTCGATAGACCAAACACCGTTTCGACTAGTCTATGGACAAGAAGTAGTTGTTCCACTACATTTTCGACAAAATCAAGTGACCGTGTTGGACCATCACTTTCACCATTAATACACCCATCGATAGAAACGTGAAACGCCCCACCTGTAAATACCAAACCAGAAAAGGATCATTTACAGTATTTTGAACAGAGAGAGAAATTTAGCAAATTGAAAAATGAGAATCGAGAACACTTAAGAAAAGTCGAACAAAGGAACAAAAAAATGGCACCAAAACAAACCAAAGTCATAGTAAAGACAAAGGAACTACAATCTACTGAAACCCCATTAATGAGGAGGTTAAGAAACATAAAGAACGCTAAGATCCAAGTGACCTCATGGGAGAAAACATGGGCCGAGATCAAGGAATGGGCCTATGTTGACAAGAAACCAACCCAAATAGCAGAGAAGGTAAACTGAATCTCTATCATGAACTACATGAACACGCCGTTCATGGAAATTTTTGGAGGAACAAAAGAAATGGCAGTGAAGTTCATTATCAGTTGGTACCACAATGACAAATTCTACTTCGATAGACCAGTTGAGATCTCTGGTGAAGTAATATATAAAATGACTGGTCTATCCAACCAAGGTGACCCAGTCCCATTCGGCATAAAAGAATGGATGGTAGACTGATTAACTGGAACACCATCAGGAAAGAATTACAAAGGGATAATGATTAGCTAGATACAAGCCCGGACACCACAAATTGTGGCTAAAATCATAACAACAAGGCTTACACCCATAGGTCGAGGAAGCGGCCTGAAACTGGATATGCTAGAAGTAGTAGATATGATAGCCAAGAAAGGAAAAGTATACAGATGGGCTCAGTATGTCACCGACATGCTCAAATTCATCTGTGAGAAATGCCAGGAGTCGGGAGGGATTATAAGGTTCCCTTCCCTGATAATATGGATAGTAATGTACTACTTGTGTCCAGTCGGGGACAAGCAGTTCCAAGAACCCACAAAATTCCATATGTGGAGGTTCAAACCATTTTCCTAGATAGGAACACTGAAGGAACTGGAAAATGGAAAATTACTGTTGGAAAACTGGTTCCAACAGCTCAAAGTTTAGATGACTAGATGGAGGGTTCCCTAGAACAGCCGACAAAGTATGCAAAAAGTTGCACACATAAAACTGGAGCTTAAACATACCATGGTTTGGTATATACAGGGTGCAAAGGAAAAAGAAAAGACTCTCGACTACTATCCAACAGTTGAAGAGATCTTCTGTGAACTAGCTTGACAGTCTGGCACGAAACTGTCGATACCAGCAAAATCCAAGGAAGTAACCCTAGTGATAGAAGAACCATTAATAGACCAAGAAAAGGAAGAAGATTATGAACTCCGACTACACATCAACACCTTCGTGTCAGAGGAAACACCAATAGAGGACACCAACCGAATTCAAATCACAATCATACCACCAACAACCTAGAGAGAAAGTACACAGACAGAACAGTGGGTAGCCAATTCAGCTGAGAAAAATGTCAGCCTAGCACAACAACAGGAGGAAGGGGAAGAATTGGGAGATATTGATTCTGACAATCTTGAGTATGAAATAACCAAAGAAAAACTAAAAAAGCTAGCAAAGGAAATAGTAGTAGCAAGGAAGAAAGAAACTGATACAAAAGGGAATGGGAAGCGCAAGCTGATCCTTTCACAATCAAAGGATGACAATGAACTGTTATCTACCGCTATCGACATCATAGAAGATGTCGTAGCAAACAAAGTTCTGGTTGAGACACAGTTCCAAAGACTTGGTGAAGCAGGAGCACGGTAAGGTCGTCCAAAAAAGGAAAAAATTACAAACACCTCAATGACCGAAAATATTGTCAACTTAGTATCTACACCTCCACCCCCATCTCTGACCTAGATCACATAGGAAGAAATTCCAAAGCTACCCTCCATAATCCCAGTCGACATATGAAAAAATGATATGCCGAAAACCTTAAAGGAGAGGTTTGACCAAGACAAAGATTTCCAGGCCTACATTGAAAATATTCCTGAGTTGCTTACCTCCATCCAGAAGATCACCACCAAGTGTCCTCTGTTCGAAATTGTTGGATCAAGACAACTTGCTCCTCCACAACCTGGCCAAATACCCCAAAAGCCAAGTTCTATGGGAATTTTGAAATCAACATTTGTGAGGAACCCTGACAAGATAGCTCAAGTTGTTGCAAGTCGAACCTCGTACTTTGTCCCAACCGACATCACACCCGCTCCACCAGCCAATGTACCAGCAAGAGATGGGGAAGAAGAGAACCTAGAAGAAATCAACCGAGAAATCGACAGCCTGTTCTTTGAAATCCAAGAGGATTCAACCCCACAGGACGAGGAACCTACACCTAACCACATCCCCACCACACCAACCACACCTGACCATTCACCATCACCACAACCACCTCCCAACCCAAAACCTACAACCGAACCATCTGCACCCGAACCACCTTTACCTGAACCATCAATACCAGAAACATCTGTATCTGAACCCTCTACACAAAATCTACCAGATACACAACCAGTTTTAGAACTCATCCCAGAGAGCCAACCAGAAGTTCCACCAACTGTTGCAGATCAACAAACAAACAATCCACTTCCGAAAAATCAACCACCAGAAAATATAACCCTTACAGATGCACAAGTACAGCAGCAAGCAGAAAAACATAGGCATAAGAGGAAGAGAGATAGAAAGAAGAAGGACCACCAAAAAGAATCACAAGCGGCAATGGTCCACATTAGCCAACTTGGGTCGACCACTACAGTCGACGCAATAAAGATGAAGGACGGAGAGTTGGGACAACTCTTGGAAACTCTGGCCATCGAAGAAAAAAGAAGAATCCAAACTAGAAGCAAGGATCTCGATGACATTGGGAAGGAACAAGTCAAGTTCCTGGTAAAATGTAGAAACCGAGCACAATCAGTGATACGAGGACCAATGGAGGCCGACATCGACAAGCCACTAGAAAAGGCCTATTAGCTGTTTGAAAGTATGGTGTTGGCTGTACATGTACAGATGTAAAATACAAGAGAAGAACAAAAAGAAGAAACAACTAGATTACTGATGTAGCAGCACACAGCTTTTTCAGAAGCTTAGAAAGTGCTTCAAGATCACATGGAAGAGTATGTCATAACGGAAGGGGTACTACAGGACTGGCCTACTTATTATGAGCAAGTATTCTAGTAGACCTGATAGACTCGACAACAAATTCAAGCATTGGAGAAGAGAGAGAGCACAAAAGAATCATTGAGAAGCACTATCCAAGATCAAATCGTGCTGGAGACAGCCAAACTGCAGAGGCTCGAGAGCCAAGCACACTAGTGGGTATAGCAGGCACTCCCGAGCTTAGACAAATTAGACACCATCTACCCATAGATGAAAAGGATTCTAGATACAATAGAAGAGAAATACCATTTTATGGGTCCCGACATGGAAAGGATAGCAGACCTTTCCATTCAAGAGAAGATGTCGACACTATCAAGCATTACAACACTAACCATCGACATCCAAAAAGTACTTCAAAATTGGACAGAATTCCAACATCAACTAGCCATGACAACATAAGCAATTGTTGAAGTCTGTATATAGAAACGACCAACTATCTAACTTCATAGCCCATAAAAGACAAACAAAGAAATAACTACTTTAGACAGGCAAAGAATTTTTGAGTACCTCCCCTGTTTCTTCGGGACGAAGAACAGTTTTGTTTGTGGGGGAGATGTTGGAGGAGCTAGTTGGTAAGCTGACTAAGTTGATCAACTGACTAATTAGAGATTAGGTCGGCCACATAAGGTTGTGTCGGTTGACCGAACCAACAAGTAGTTATTTGTAACTGTTTGTAAATCATATATATTAGGATGTTGAGCCAAATGAGAACTTGGTTTAGTTCTGTGTTTGTATGGACCCTTTTAATATAATATAATCTGTTATTCCACATCTATGTTCTTGTCTCTTGTCTTTGATATGTATTTATGCTTTTAATGTGTATTATTGGTAACCCTCTATGATCCATGAGATTACAACAATGACTAGTTTAATTAGTCTTCACCTTTCCCAATCAACCACCATCGAAAGAAAATCCAATTCCTTGATCAAACCGTAAATGGTGGAAAAATACCCAAAGGAAGTGGGAACTCTTGAAAATTGACCTCGAGGCTCCGATCTTTGTTACACCTATGGGTGTATTATAAACAAGAATCTCAGAGACTCCATTTATCCCACATATTCCTTGTGGGTAGCCGTGAAGGTTTAGTTTTGGACATACTCCAAGTACCCACTGGGTATATCTGGAGCTCCCTCGCCTAATTTAATTCACTCATCTTTTCACATTAATTCAAAATGTACCAAGATAGAACTATACAACATTCACTCCAACACTTGCAAACACTCTTAATTATTTTCAACTCCATCTTAAGGCATTGGTCAACTGTTTATTTCTTTCAATCTATATATGATTGGGTGTCATTTCGTGCTTACTTGTGATTATCTCATCATGTTATTTGTTGTTTACAATTGTTAAACCAAAACTCCTAAAAAACTTACTCTTTTAATACCATCATCATCTAAGTAACCAGCCTTAGTAACTCTTAGGGTCTACCCCCCTTAGCTTCATTAGGAGTTTGCCTGAACGGAGGAGTCAAGAACAAGGTGACAGCCTTGACTAAAGACTTTCCCCCAAGGACACACTGAGTGGCTTGAATATTTCTGCCACGTTCCCCCCCCCAGGTGTGTGAAAGATGGAAACACTTTTTGGCGCCGTTGTCAGGGATAAATCTTTTTATTCCTAAGTACGACTTAGCTTAAATTTATTCTAAACAACTAAAAACATAAAAATTTAGATTTATCTTGTCATTAAAAAACATAAAAATTAAAACTTGATCCGTCTGGCGACTCCACTGTCTAATATCCCATAAAAAATTTCTACCCGAAGAAACCACCATCAATTATTTAATCCTCTCCTTGAACCCGAAAGGTTTATTAGGGAAAGATTAAATAGGCATACCTCTCGTAGAAACCTTGAAAATTTAGGATACCAATCCCTCTCAGATATCCATCACATATTTGTAGAGAGTCATATTCACCAATCTCAAGAAATGACAGAATTCTTCAAACCCCTTGAATTTTCTTTGATAGAAAGTGCTCCCCATGCCATTCCAAATGATGCTGTCAAGAAGCTCCCCATATTTCAGGGAAACAATGCCATCACTGCCAAGTCTCACCTCCAAAAGTTTGAAAAGCACCTGGTCAGTTATTGCAATGATGCTTCCCATGACCATGACAATGTCAAAATGAATCTCTTTGATTTATCCTTAGAAGATGATGTTGGAGAATGGTACCTCAATCTAGATGATAATACATATAAAACTCTTACTAAATTCCAAGATGGTTTTAAGAATAAATGGGGAGAAAAGAAGGAACCAAGACATTTGCTTGCTTCCCTTCATAGCATAAAGAAGATGGAGAACGAAACCATGGATGAATTTAACACTAAATTTAGGCATGTGGTTGTAGACCTTCCTAGAGATATCAAGACAAAATATGCCTCTATCTTGATATCTTACATTGAAGCTTTCACCGGTGACTTAAGGTACCAATTGAGAGACAAGGAACCAGCCGACCTAAAAAATGCCCAAGAATTACCTGAGAAAATAGAAAATAATATGCAATCTTCAGGAAAGTCCAACATTCTAGGTTACACTAGGGGAAACACTTCCTACAACAAAGAGAAGGGTAAAGCCGCTGAATCAGAAGAGAAGGGAACTTCTAAAGATTCCATGGAAAAGGTAACAGACATGATAAAAAACTTGGTTACTAGTCAAAACCAACTTATGGAAAATCATTTTGCACAATTAAATCATATGCAAAATAGAATAATTACAATGGAAAGGAATAATGGACCTAGGAAATTTTAGCCTAAACAAAATAAGATGTATCAAAAGAAAGCTCCTCAACAAGATCCTAGGATTCCAAACCAATTATACTCAGCTAACATGGTAGAGGAAGTAATTCCTTGGTGTAGACCTTCTTAACAATTCCACCAAGAAAGCACTTGTTATGTTGCAAACCAAGTTATGGAACATGGGCTTCCCGAGGTCAATAGTCAGGAAACAACATCAAGCAAGTCTGATCATGTGTACATGGTAGGCCAAACCTACCCTTTATCAAACCAGCATTGGCAGCAGATCACGGATTACAGTTATGAGAAGGACCTCCTTTCCAACTTATATGGTGAAATGCCTACTCCAGAAAGAATTCAGGAAATGAAGAAGACTAGATTCAAGGGTACAGTTTATCAAAGAAAGGAGAATCCATCACCATCTAAACAGTACAAGCCAAAGGTAACCGCTCCTCCTCTCACAGATCCTCCTATTATCCTTGAATCAAATATTGACATGGGAGAATGGATAAGTAATGCTAAGATTCATGTTTATGGAACTGATGTCATTAAAATTCTTGGTAAAAAAAAAAAGTTGTTTAAATCCATAGAGGATAGTCAAAGTAAAAATTATAATATTGTCGAAGAGGATCCTCTCCCTAATAATAATGCTATATTTGAAGCTAACCATATTGAACCTATGGATATGCCTATAATCCTCAACAGTGTTGATCCAAGAAGAGAATAACACCCACCTTTTTATGTCTCTCTCTTAGTTGATAACCTTCTCCTTCATAACTGCATGTTAGATTCAGGTGCTTCATCAAATGTCATGACAAGAAAAGTAATGGAACAACTAAATCTAAGGGTCACCCAATCTTACCACAATGTTTGTGCAATGAATGCAAGATAAGTTGAAGTGGTAGGGATAATCTTAAATCTACATGTTAAGTTGGCCAAGTATCCTGACATCGACATGTCGATGGATGTGGTAGTGGTAGATGTTCCAGATAATTGGGGTATGTTGCTATCCAGAAAATGGGCCACAACTCTTGGTGGGTACATTCAAATGGATTGGACATATGCTACTATACCTGCATCATAAAACACTAGGGTGATACTCCATAGAGAGAAGCTAAATAAATGAAATGTAGAAAACCCTAAGAAGCCTGGAAATGAATTCGTTCATTTCACTGATAACTTTGGAAACTATGCTATCTTGTCAAATTTCATGGCCCCTATTAAGGAAAACATTAAAGATGAAAATATAGATGAGGTTTGGAAAATGTACTTTGACATGGCTTATTCCAAAGCCGAAAAGGGTGCAGGCATCATGATCATCTCTCCTTCAAATAAAGTCTACAACTTTGCTTTGAGGTTAGAGTTTGAAGCGTCAAACAATGTAGCTGAGTATGAGGCATTGCTTCTAGGGTTAGAAACCACTAGAGACATGGGGATAACTATGTTGAACATAAAAGGTGATTTAGACTTAGTTGTCCTCCAGATTAAGAATTAGTATCAGTGCAAAAACGACAGACTAAGGAAGTATAGAAATGCCATATGGGACACCATGGAATGGTTTGATGTACTTAACATTCAAAAGGTCCCTAGGGAAATGAATGGGTTAGCAGATGGGTTGGCAGTAGCAACATCCACCCTCCATCCTTCAGATGAAATGATTAATGGGAATGGAAAAATGGAAATTAATTTCAGACTGTCAATTCCAGATAATATAGATCACTGGCAGGTGTTTAAAGATGATGAGAAACTCTTGAGATTTATCCATAATCTCCAAGAGTTTGAAGGTTGCAAGATTAGTTATCAGCAGGAGGGTAAAGAGTATCAGGAATGTGAGGATAATGAAAGGAATCACATCCCAAGTAGCGTTATAGCTTTTGAAAATCTGTTTGATAGACAGGATCGTCATAAAAATAAAAAAGAAGAATTAAAAATTGGGGATTATATGGAAATAAACATAGGAACTGATAAGGACCCCAAGTTAATAAAATTTGGAAAAGGTACTTTGGAAAAGGAAAGGAACAATTTGATCAATTTAATCAAATAATATAGATATTTTTTTGCCTTTAGTTATGATGAAATTAAATCCTATCAGGAAGATGTGTTTCAACACACTATTCCCCTCATAGAAGAGGCTAAGGAGGTCAAGCCTTTCTGACAAAAACTTAGGCGAATAAATCCTAAGTAGGACCCCATTGTGCAGAAGGAACTTCAGAAGATGTTAGCAGTAGGGATCATAGCACCTACAAGACATTCATCATGGTGCTCCAACTTAGTTTTTGTTAGAAAAAAGAATGGGTCAATTAGAATATGTATAGATTTCAGAAATTTGAATACATCATGCCTTAAATATAATTACCCATTTCCTGACATGGAAACATTGCTTCAAAGGGTAATGGGATCATGAATGATTTCCATGTTGGATGGATTTTCTAGTTATAACCAAATGTTGGTAAATAAAGAGGATCAACATAAGACTACATTCACCACACCTTGGGGCACCTATAAATTTTTAAGAATTCCTTTTGGTTTATTAAATGCTGGTGCCACGTTCCAAAGAGCCATGGATTTTTCCTTCAAAGAACTTATAGGAAAAATAATCAAAATATATCAAGATGACTTAATTTTTTTCTCAAAAGAAATATCTGACTACATAAGTCATCTTAGGCAGGTTTTCATAAGATGTCGGAAATATGGTATTTCCTTAAACCCTGCCAAGTCAATATTTGGGGTTGATGAAGGAAAGTTGTTGGGACACATCATTTATAAGGATGGTTTCAAAGTTGATCTTGAGTGAGTTGAAGCCATTAAGAAAGTCCCCTTGCCTCAGAATCTTAAAGCTCTCCAGTCTTTCAATGGTCAGATAAATTTCATAAGGAGATTCATCCCAAATTTAGCAAAGCTAATGAAGCCTCTACAAAAGTTGTTAAAGAAATATGCTAAATTCGAGTGGACGGATGAAGGGAAATATGCTTTCAAGTCTATCAAAGATGCCATATCCAGGTCCCTAGTCTTGATCAGTCCAGATTATTCCAAGGAATTTCATATATTTTCCTTTGCCTCAGAGGACACCATTGCTGGTGTTTTGCTTCAAAAGAATAAGGAAGTACAAGAGAAACCTATAGCCTTTATGAGTAGAGCCTTGCAACATTCAGAGTTTAAGTATACCATCATGGAGAAATAGGCTTATGCTCTTGTCAAGTCCCTTAAACATTTCAGAACTTATGTAGGATACTCCAAAATCATTGGGTATGTACCCCATGCAACTATCAAGGATATCATGTCTCAACATGATTGTCTAGGAATCAGGGGTAAGTGGGTTTCAAATATTCAAGAGTATGATTTAGAGATAAAACCTACTAAGTTAATTAAGGGACATGGTCTTGCAAATATGTTGACCCAAGGAAATGAAAAGGCCTTAGGAATAATCTGCAAGAACAGTGATTCATAACAAAGTGTATCAGACAAGTTTCACAGATTAGAGTAGCACCCTTGGTATGGCGACATCATCTTTTTCCTCCGTAACCTTACATGCCCTGATCACCTACTTGGCCATAAAAGAAGAGAATTAAGATTAAAATAAACTAAGTATTGTTTAACAAAATATGGTTTGGGTTAGAGAAACCATGATGGTTTAATACTTAGATGTGTTGATGAACCTGAGTCCCAAAAACTCATGGTTTAGTTCCATTCAGGATTTTGTGGTGGACATTTTGCAGCAAGAACAACCACCCATCAAATCTTTAGATCAGGATACTATTGGCCGAACCTCTTTTCATATGTGCAAAAGTCTATCAGAGTTTTCCCCCCAGTGTCAGTTGTTCACTAGAAAGCAAAAAATGAAAGCCTTTCCTCTAAACCTAATAGTAGTCCAATCCCCTTTCCAATAGTGGGGGATTGATTTCATCGATAAGTTCAAGAATAAATCAAGAAATGGTTATTCTTGGATTCTCACCACCATTGATTATTTCACCAAGTGGGTAGAGGTGATACCCACCAAGAAGGAAACCGATGCTGTAGTCATGGATTTCTTAGAAGATAAGATTATCAAAAGATTCTGTGTGCCAGCCATAATCATCACAGATAATGGCCTGTGATTTTTTTACTCTAAGATGTCATCCCTCTGTTTCAAGTAAGTCATTGTCCTATCTCATTCATTCAACCATTATCCCCAAGGAAATTTTCTAGCTGAGTCAATTAATAAGAACTTAATGAGCATAATCAAGAAAATTGTTGGTGATAATAAAAAGGCTTGGGATAGCAAGATCAAATTTGCATTATGGGCCGATAGAATCATGAAGAAAAGTTCTATCGGAAGGAGTCCTTTTGAAGTTGTCTATGGCCTAGATGTCACCTTACCTGTCCACTTAAAGCTTCCAGTGTATCAACATCTCTAGACCTTTAGCTCATATCAGGATACCATTCAGAATAGAATCAACCAGTTGATTGAGTTAGATGAGAGTAGAAGAAATTCCCTTGACCAAAGTATTAGAAATTCAGACAAAGTCAAGAGAACCTTTGATCGATATACCTAGCCTGGATCCTTTCAAGTAGGTGACACAGTATTGCGTTGGGACAAATGGTAGGAGAAACCTGGGAAACACGAAAAGTTTGACAGCTTATGGTTGGGGCCATATATCACTGATGAAATAGCAGGAACAAATTCTTTCTATCTAAATGACCTAGAAGGAGAAAGGTTAATCCTACCAGTGAATGAATTTCTCCTCAATATGTTCTTCTTCGAGACAGTTTGATGCCTTTATTGGCATCGGTGGTTCCAGGGCCAATTTCTAAACCTTGCCCTGCATGTTTTTTTAAATTTCATGTATCATATTGTTGTATTATAGATGTTTTGTACCATAGTACTAACCTTGAAATTTTTTCTTTTGTATATTAGTCTTGTAAAATATTGATTCTTTTGTACATCATAGACTAATTATGTACATTAATATGCTTTTACAGTTGATTTCTTTTATATACATGTTACTGACAAGATTTAATTGCTATGCAGGACCCATAGATTCCGAAGTTCTCACATCCTCTTCTTTTATCAAAAGATTATTCAGAGCATGTGTCCCTAGATGGAGCCAGATGTTACCGCCTAAGTTGTACTTAGTGGTTTTTTATCAAGTGAGCCTGGTGAACCGGACAAAGATGATTTGTTTGGACTTCAAAAGACCTTCAGAAGTGCTTCTGGGAAGTGCTTGTTGTACTATATCACATGTCCATACCCCATAGGGGAGTTGTAATAAAATGTTCTAGCATGATATTGTATGTAAAAGACTCAGTCTCTTATACTTTATTTGTCAATCCGATTAGCCCAGGGTGTTTTTTTCCCTTGGTTATTATTGGTTGTTGAATAGACGACTGATAATTTCTGAGTTTTTCACTCAATACCTCCAAAGTTGGGGTGGTTGGCTTGGAATTTGGGCCTATTGAGGTTATTAGAGTCTATGTGTCAATGTATAAACGCTTCATGATCGAGCCATATGAACATGTCTAAGTCCCCAAAGGTTTTTAATTTTTTTAATTTTTAATTTTAATTTTTCCACAAAAATTAGGCTATTTTTTAATAGTCTAATTGGAAAAATTGGATTTGTAATAAAAGTGGGCTTGAAAACCAGTTTCAGTCATGGGGGTGCTCATTTTCAAGCTCAAAGTGCCATGTAAACACATAGACCCACTTTTTATAAGTTTTGAGTGACTTTTCCATCACTTAGGTAAAAAATACGTAAAAATCAAATATTGATTATTTAATTGACAAATTAATTAAATAATGGAGAAAATTCAAAATCCTAAATCATTGGGATTTGCTTCGATTTGACTGAAATTAGTCTCATCGGCTTGGGATTGATTGGATCTGGCCATTTCTTGACAGAAGGGGCTGATCTGGACTGAACAAAGGGTACATTAATGCATGCAATCTTGGGAATTGCACCCTCCCTCTCTCCTCCACACGTGTGGGCTCATCTGGATGAGTTTTGGTGGATGCTTCAGTTAGCGGGTTGAGGTGTCAGGAAGATTAGCTCTCCAATTGATAGTTGCACTCAGTGAGACTTAGATCAAACTCAGATAGACTCATATCAGGCTCAGATTCACTCCACATGTAGATGCAGTGTCTCTCTCCTTAGGATTTGCACCCCCCTGGGATAGATCTCCTGTTTTTGCTATAAATAAAGCAGCCCTTTCCTCTTCCAAGCTAGTTAGAGTTGGATTGAAGGGATTTCTATTGTAATACTGTTGTAATCTTTTGATTGTTGGAATAAAGAATATTTGGAGGCCAAATTGTGTAATTCTCTCATGTGTGTGGATTAAGCATTGTCTTGAAGCTATTGATGCTGCCATTTTTTCTCTCAATTTCTTCATCTGAACCCTGTCTAGCTTGAACGATTCAATTGAATCAATAGGAGTATAGTTGGGAAAGTAAGGTTACTTGTTTTTCTATATCTCATAGCATATATGTTTGAATATCTAGATTATACATGTTTAATAAGTTTATTTGCATGTAATTGTTGTCTCTTTTTCATATATATATCCAGATCTCATGAGGTTTCATGTAGGATTGTGTGTTTAGATTTTAGGTAGTAAGGATTGGATGAGCCATGGATCTAGTTTGAAGCCAATATACATTCAACATTTTTGTGAAGATATTGCCCCTCTGTATTCCACTAACAACTTTCCATTGCAGATCCATCCAACAACGGGCCTTTCCTCTTCTCTTCCTCCTTTCTTTTAAAATCAATCTTCCAGTTACCTGTTTATTCCTCTTATGATCAGATCTAGTTCTAAGAATTGATTATATATTGTTATATCTAGTTCATAAGAGTCTTGTTTCTTAGATCTGTAATTTGGCATAAAGATAGATCTAGGTGTAGAAATTTCCTTTCTTGCAAGTAGCTAAATCATAGATCTAAAGCTTTCTCATAAGGTAGTTTCTTTTTTCATTCTTTAAAAATTTAAATTCTGCAAGAAAAGTGCATATCTCATTGGCTTCCCAAACAACAAGCCAAGATCCCAAGGAAAACTTGCTTTACTTGGTTCCTTTTCGTAAAACTAGATTAGCCCCCTTTAACAATTTTTACTTAGTTTTTTTCTTTATTTAGCGTGGTGACCCAAAACAATTTTAAAGTATTTTTGGACACATTTGATTTTATTTTCTCGCTGTTTTTTAGCAGGTTTAACAAAAAAAAAAGGATACTCTGCCCGTTTTCTGACTCTTGGGCAAACCAGAGCTTCCCGGAGGCTTCCCCCACCGCTGTGATTTTAGTTTAGCTTGTTACAAGCTTGTTGTAAGAATTTGGATCCCAGTTAACAAGGACCAAAGTGAATAATTTAGTTTGCTGATATTTTAACCAATAATAATAATAATAAATCATTTCGAGTAGGCTCTTTCGATCCCACTCCCCTTCCCCCCAGGGGGATCTGCGTCCCTTTCACTTTTTTGCACTTTTTCCTGTTTTTGCTCTAGCTTAGTCTTGTTATGCAGGATTGTATAATTTGATAACATTTTTCATTATTCCATTAAAATTTACTAAAATTGACAAGACTCCGATGTGTATGCTCTGCACTTGGCCGCGGTTCGTCCGATCAGTCAAGTTGCATCAAAAGCAACATGAGTGACTAGTTTAATTAGTATTCACCTTTCCCAATCAACCACCATTAGGAGAAAATCCAATTCCTCGATAAAACCGTAAACGGTGGAAAAATACCCAAAGGAAGCGGGAACTCCTAAAAAGTGACCTCGAGGCACCGATCTCTGTTACACCTTCGGGTGTATTATGAACAACAGTCTTAGAGACTCCATTCAGCCCACATATTCCTTGCGGGTAGTTGTGAAGGTTTAGTTTTGGACATAGTCCAAGTACCCCCTTGGTATATTTGGAGTCCCCTCGTCTAATTTAATTCACTCATATTTTCACATTAATTTAAAAAGTACGAAGATTCAATTGCACAACATTCACTCCAGCACTTGCAAGCACTCTTAATTATTTTCAACTCCATCTCAAGGCACTGGTCAACTATTTATTTCTTTCAATCTATATGTGATTGGGTGTCATTTTGTGCTTACTTGTGATTATCTCATTATGTTATTTGTTGTTTACAATTGTTAAATCAAAACTCCTAAAAAACTTACTCTTTTAATACCATCATCATCTAAGTAACTAGCCTTAGTAACTCATAGGGTCTACCCCCCTTGGATTCGTTAGGAGTTTTCCTGAATGGAGGAGTCAAGAGAAAGGTGATAGCCTTGTCTCAAGACTTTCCCCCAAGGACACACTGAGTGGCTTGAATATTTCTGCCATGTTCCCCCCTAGGTGTGTGAAAGGCGACAACACAACCCTTGAGATCCAACCTTGAATAGTGAACCGTGAGATCCAATAAGTGAGATGCAATTGTGAAATGTGAACTGTGAGCTCCAACCTATGATATCCAATCGTGAAGTGTGAACCATGAGCTCAAACTAGTGAGTTACAACCATGAAAGGTGAACTGTTAGCTCCAACCCATGATTTCCAACCGTGAAATGTGAACTGTGAGCTCCAACTAGTGAGTTGCAATCGTAAAATGTGAACCATTAGCTCCAACCCATGATCTCCCACCGTGAAATGTGAACCATGAGCTCAAAACTATGAGCTCCAACCATGAAATGTGAATTGCAAAATCCAATTAGTGAGCTGCAACTACAACCGTGAAATGTGAATAGTGAAATGCTAAACATCGATATTCAAACTATAATGCTAAATGCTTTATATGAATTGATATGAATGCTTGATATATATATATATATATACATACATATATATATATATATATATATATATATACTAATACATAATTCTAATGCTAATATACTAACACAATATGGAACAAATCTTTATATATTGAATAATTTTTTTATAATTTTCTTAAACAATTATAAATGTAAATACATAAGTAAAATAATGATGACTACGATGATGATAATGATGGCTACGATGTTGTTGATGATGACGAGTAGGAGGAGGAGGAGGATGATGATGATAGTGATGAAGATGGTGGTGATGATGATGTTGATGGTAATGACTATGACGATGAGGATCATGATGACAATGAGGATGGCGACGATGAGGATATTTATGACAATTATGAAGATGACAATGATGGGGATGACGATGATGATAACGAAGATGATTATGATGATGATGGTAATGATGATGATGATGATAATGGCAATGAGGATGAGGATGAGGATGATCATGAGGATGAGGATGATGATGACGATGACGACGACGACGACGACGACGACGATGATGATGATGACAATAATGAAGATGATGATGATGACGAGGAGGAGGAGGAGGACGATGGAAATGAGAAGATGATGACAATGAGGATGATGATGATGATGATGATGATGATGATGATGATGATGATGATGATGATAATGCTAATGATTATGGTAATTGTGATGATGATGATGATGATAATGAAAATTAGGATGAGGATGAGGATATTGATGATGATGATGATGACAACGACAATGATGCCGATGACGATGATGACGATAATGATGATGATAATGGTGATGACGATGATGATAATGGTGATGACGATGATGACTATAATGATAATAAGAATGAGGATGATGATGATGATGTTGGTGTTCATGATGATAATGATGATAATGATGATAATGATAATGATGATGAGGATGAGGATCATGATGACAATGAGGATGGTCACGATGCGGATGATGACAATGACGAAGATGACAACGATGGGTATGATGATGACGATGGTGATGATGATGAAGATTATGATGAGGATGATGCCGATGATGATGGATTGTTGGAGGTATTTAGGTATCTTGGAAACATCCTCACATGGAGGTAGGTTGCTTTCAAATAGCTTATGTTGTCTAAGCAGGTTGAAATTTATAATATTGTTTTTAATTTGTTATTTTGGTTTAGAATTTTACATATAGTAGCAAAATTAAGTTATATTAAACAAAATTAAGTTATATTAGACATTAGTGTAAATTAAAAATTGATTAATAATCAAATATATATTTTAATTTTTAATTTTTTAATATTTACACAATGTTAGTATTAAATTTTAATTTTTAAAATAACAATAAAGTTTATTATTTAACAATTTAAATAACTAATTCTTAATATATAACTAAAACAATAATCAAACTATAATAATAGTATATTAAATCATATACCAAATATTATATTTTTTTGGGGCAACTTAACTATCATAATACAATACAAATATTACATTTTTTTAAAAATTTCACTATTACAATATGATACAAATATTATTTTTTTGGTAACTTCAGTATCACAATATGATACAAAACTTATATTGAATATTTTTTTTATAATGTTTTAATTTTTTTTATAAATGAATATACATATGTAAAAATAAAGATGACAATAATGATGACAACGATGATGATAATAATGATGATGGCGATGATGACGATGTTGTTAATGATGATGATGACGCTGCTGCTACTGATGATGGTGACAACGCTGATGATGACAATGAGGATGATGATGATGATAATTACTATGATTATTGTAATTTCCCATTTTTGAAATTTTATTACAATGACCAATTTTCACTTTTTACCCCAATTTCGACCTTTGATTAGTTTTGATGCCTAGGTATCCAAGTTGGTCCAAATGCTCCTAAATATTCACAGAAGGTATATGAATGATATTAAGGTTTGAATATGATGTTTAGGGTATATTTATGACCCTCTAAATGCTTCTTCAAACTTGTTTAATATTTTGGTCAAGGTAGGAGTTTTGACTAGTAATTTGGGGTTCTAATTCCCCCACAATGAATACTGAAAATGGCTTCCCAAATGCACTCAACCCAACTCAAATTTCTGAATGGAAGTAGGAGAAATGTAAAGGAAATAAATATGAACTCATATGCATCACCATTCAACTTTTAATTTCTTCTATAACTCCCTTAAATCAGATGCAAAAATACTAGTTTCAACCTTGGGGGGAATGATAGGCAAACTTCTCCAAATGCTATGAAACTCAACAAAATAACTCCAAATTATTATGTAATTAACATTAAACTCATATAATACATCAATAACATTCCATTCATACATAAATCATCAGTATTTTACTTATCCATTCGAATCTATCAATGTTATATTGGTTCACAACAAGGTAGTGGGGAAATGACACTGTTTCTTCACTGTTTAACATTTAGAGATGAAATATTTTGGGTATTTAGAACTGAGAGTCTTATTAAATTTAAAATACATAAATAAAATTTCATTCATCCATAAATAATTAGTATTTTACTTATCCATCAACACCAAATTTCTTCACAACAAGATAATGGGGAAATGGCACCATTTCTTCATTGATTAACATTTTTACATGAAATATTTCAGTATTTCGACCTGAGAATATTTTGAAATTTAAATAAATATAATTTACATCATAAAATAAAATAATTGGTAATCAGAATCTTCCCCAAATATATCAATGGCTCACCCAAAGCGCAATCCCTCCATGAACAAGAATATGCCATAAAAACTAGAAATGGTTGAGAGAAAGTGATGAAATAGAAGGAACCAAAAGATTCCCTATAGCTTACACCTGAAAATAAAAATCCATTAAATCTCCATGAAATACCTGAGTGTCCTCTCCAAACACCAACTTGAATGGGAATATTTCACGCTCAAAATTGGCTAAGGAAAGAAAACTAGTCATTCACTAGCTTTCACAATTCACAAATGACAATTTCTCAAATGAGTAAAAGCCCTAATCTTGGTTTATTCTTATATTTTATAAAAATAATTATCCTTATAAGGTTATCAATCCATCCACAAAATCAATCCAATTTGAATTTGGATGTGTGCTCAAGATTTGCCATGTGTCCTCCCTTTCCTAGCCTTACATCTTCCCCCAATTTGAGTAGGAACTCATTGAGCTTCACCAACTCACATGAGAACCCTATTGGATGATATATCTCAACCTGAAATTTCATATATGTTATATTTCAGCCTTCATATCTTATTTGTGTCATAGGTGTCATAACATATTCATCATTGTTGTCATAGAGCTAGGGAATCTAGTCGAAGAGTCTCACTAGCTCAAAAATGACTCTTCCTCTCCCATGTAAGTTACATTTCCTTCAAAATTTGACATATTGTGCATATGGAAAAGTTTATTAGCCTTATAACTCATTCAATAACATTATTCTTCCCATGGATTCGAAATTGCAAGAGGAGGATGCCATGTGGCATAGAAAATCTAGCTTGTGTGGTTCCCACATCCTCCTTGTGTCTTCATGATCAATTTATACTTTTATTATCCCTTGTATTTATTTATTTAACTCCTTTATTAAATATTTATGTCATTATAATGTTCAAACATCATTTATTTTCCCCTTTATTCCAAATCCCAAAGTTTCCACCCCCAACCTAGGAAACTAGCAGTTTTCCTCCTTGGCAATTATTTGACCCTTAGCATCAATTTGACAAACTCTTATGAATATGGAAAATGTGATTAGTCCAATTTTAACCAATGCAAAATTTGGGACATGAAAAATCCTCCCTTCCCAATTTTTCTTGTCCTCAAGCAATTTCAAGCATGGGTGTTGAAGAACCTGCTTTATGTATGATTCTTTGAAGTTGTGACTGAGTTTCCCAACTTTGAGTCTTTGATATTCCATGAATATTTTAGAAAGGAACCACAATTATTGCTGTTTTAATCCTATTATTAAAATAACTTTATTAAGTTGGTAATCCATCATTGATACTTCTTATTTCCCAAAAAATTTGAAATCAATGGGACTAAAAACTATCCCAGGGTCCCATTGCTTGTATTGCACTCCAACAATTAAGAGTGCTCTCCAACCCATACCATTAGAAAATAGAATTATGGGATCCCATTTTCTTGGATGGATTCTTCCAAACATCATGAGTACATAATATATATCATCAAATCACATAACAACATAATAAAAATGTACATCAAGGAGGTGCCTCATCAAAAAATCATGAAAGTGCTTATACCTCCAAGTAAGTAGACCACCATTTTAGAAGTGAATACAAGCTTCAAGTGACCAATCATATATTCTCCAATGAAATAGGTGAGGATATCATGTCCTATAATTCTGCTCCAAAAGGATGTGATATGCATCAAAATATTCATCCATGTATTCTTTCATCCAAGAAGTTAATGAAGAATATCCACTAAAATCTGAACCATGTAATGAGTAAAAATAACAAGGAGACTTCAAATGACTCAAAGAAGTCTCACCCATACATCAATGAATTAGAGAATCATAAATATATAACAAAGTATGCGGATGGAAACAAAACTTTTCTCCAATCATAAATCTATTCACCCCAGTGTTGGATGAAGTTCCTCCAACATCAAATGAACCAAGTGTTGAGCAAGAAAAACAATGACTCTTCAAGTGACTCAAATGCATATCATAGGTGCATCCATGTAGATGTGCATCATCATAAAATAACAAAAGATGCTTCTGCAAATGTGAAAAATAATTTTCTCCAACCATGTCATCATAAAAAGTAAATCTAGGAGTTCCATACTCCTCATGTGGCGCCATAAAAAATAACCATTTTATCCATACTTCATTGGGACTAATGTTGCAAAACATGGAATTGTATGATGTAGGAGAATGAACTAACTCACCCAAATGATAAAAAAGTGCAGAAGTTTCATAATTGGAAGGATCCATATGGATAGTATCATGCAACTCCTTCAAAAGTGTAAAACCTTTGTCATAGATTGGTTCCAATGTAGAGGAATTGTGCTCTTCTTTAAAAATTGCATAACCTTCATCAAGAGACAATTCAAGTTCCTCTTCCACCACATCAAGTGTTTGGATCTCTTCAAGATCATATTCAAACACATCAAACACATTAAAATTTCCACATTTCTCATGATCCACCATGTCATGAGAATCCTTCAAACAATCCACCATTTGACAATCTGAAACATAGAAGGGAAAACAAGTATCTTGCAACTTTTCAAGAAGTTGCTCATTTTGAATTTTGAGCTTATGAATATCCTCATCATTATTCAATTATTATTCATCTAAAAATTCATTAAGATCAACCAAATTATTTCTATAAAAAAGCAAAGACAAGAAATTACCTTCAATGTTGTACATTTCTCTTTGAATCTTCTCCATGTCTTCAAAGAATTAGGATGGCTCCTCCAATGAAGAAATTTTCCAAAAATAATTTGACACCAATGCTTTAGTTTCATGGAGTATTCTAAGGGCCTCTTGGATCTTATTTTCATTCATATTTAAGGACCCTTCAAGAAAATGAGGCTCTTGAAAATGAACCTCCTCATCTTCTTCCTTCTTGCTTAGACCAACTTCATGAAGCTCAAGTGGTGATGGGGAAGTTGATCTTGTTTCTTCTTCAACTGCTACAAGGTCTTCATTTTCATGTTTACTAGAAATTTGGCTTGCAGCAACATTTTGAAATCTGATCTCTATGTCACCAACATATAGTTATGAGAACCCATCAGTAGGTACTCCTTCATAGTTCAAGCATCCATTAGTAGATGCTCCTTGTTTCATTTCCAAGGTAGAATGTGTCTCGAAATGATATTTAGTATTTTCAATAAAAAATTATTAATAATCATGTGATGTCTCTTCATATTTTTCAGAGTCACTTGGGAGTGTATTTCGATCCTCTTCATGTACTACTTCTTCTACTTCACCTATTTCAGAACTAGGTGGTTCATGGGTCTCCTCCTATTTCTCCTTCAAGCAAGCTAATGCATTTTCCCCCTTGGTTTTCTTAAAATAAATATATTTTCTCCAACCTTTGATAGCCAAAAATTCAAATGCTTTCATAATATTATTGGTCATGTATTCAATTATAGGTTCCATGATTTTTATATGCTCCTCACCATCATATGAGGTTCCCCTTTCATCCCTAGTCATTGTTTCCTCTTCAACAAAAGAACTTTTGGGTTTAAATATCCAATGGTGGTCCCTGAATTCTCGTCCTTATAAATATCACACCAAATCAGGTGCCAAGATCATTCTCTGATACCAATGTAATGTCCCATTTTTGAAATTTTATTACAATGACCAATTTTTCACCTTTTTCCCAATTTCGACCTTTGACTAGTTTTGATGTCTAGGTCTCCAAATTGGTCCAAATTCTCCCAAATATTCACATAAGGTATATTAATGATATTAAGGTTTGAATATTATGTTCAGGGAAGATTTACGACCCTCTAAAGGCTTCTGCAAACTTGTTTAACATTCTGGTCGAGGTAGGAATTTTGACTAGTAATTTGGGGTTCTAATTCCCCCACAATGAATACTGAAAATGGATTCCCAAATGCACTCAAGACAAATAAAATTTCTGAATGGAAGAAGGGAAAATTTAAAGGAAATCAATATTAAATAATATGCATCACCATTCTACCTTTAATTCCTGCTATAACTCCATTAAATCATATGCAAAAAGACTAGTTTCAACCTTGGGGGGAATGATAGGCAAACTTCTCCAAATGCTATGAAACTCAACAAAATAACTCCAAATGATTATGTACTGAACAATAAACTCATATAATCCATCAATAAAAGTCCATTAATCCATAAAAAATCAGTATTTTACTTCTCCATTTGAATCTATCAACATTATATTGGTTCACAACAAGATAGTGGGGAAATGACATTGTTTCTTCATTGTTTAACATTTATACATGAAATATTATGGGTATTTATACCTGAGAGTATTATGAAATTTTAAATACATAAATAAAATTCCATTCATCCCTAAACCATCAGTATTTTACTTATCCATTCGAATCCATCAACACCAAATTGATTCACAACAAGATAGTGGGGAAGTGGCACCATTTCTTCATTGATTAACATTTTTACATGAAATATTTTGATATTTAAAAATAAGAGTATTATGAACTTGAAATAAATATAATTTAAATCAGAAAATAAAATAATGTTGCATTATAATCTTCCCCAAAGATATCAATGTCTCACCCAAATCGCAATCCCTCCATGAGCAAGAATATGGCATAAAAAATTGAAATGGTTGAGAGAAAGTGCTACAATAGAATGAACCAAAATATGTATTGTAGCTTGAAAATTCAAATAAAATTCCATTAAATATCCATGAAATACCTGATTTTCCTCTCCAAACACCAACTTGGATGGGAATATTTCACCCTCAAAATTGGCTAAGGCAAGAAAACTAGTCATCCACTAGCTCTCACAATTCACAAATGAGCAAAATCCCTTATCCTGGTCGATTATCATATTTTATAAACATACTTACCCTTATAATGTTACAAATCCATCCACAAACTCAAACCAATTTGAATTTGTGTGTGTGCTCAAGATTTTCCATGTGTCCTCCCTTTCCTAGCCTTCCATCTTCCCCCAATTTGAGTAGGAACCTATTGAGCTTCCCAAACTCACATGAGCGCTCCCTTGGATGCTATATTTAGACTTGAAATTTCAGATATGTCATATGTCAGCCTTCAGATATGATTTGTGTCATAGGTTTCATAGCATCTTCATCATTTTTGTCATAGAGTTAGGGAATCTACTCCAAGCGTCTCACTAGGTCCAAAATGACTCTTCCTCTCCCATGTAAGTTACATTTCCTTCCAAATTAAACATATGAAACATATGGAAAAGTGTATTAGCCCTCTAAATCATTCAATAAAATTAATCTTCCCATGGATTTGAAATTGCAAGAGGAGGATGCCATGTGGCATAGAAAATCTAGCTTGTGTGGGTCCCACATCCTCCATGTGTCTTCATTATCAATTGCTACTTTGATTTTCCCTTGTATTTATTTATTTATCTCCTTTATTAAATATTTATGCCATTATATTATTCAAACACCATTTATTGTCCCCCTTATTCCAAATCCCAAAGCTTCTACCCCCAACCTAGGAAACTAGAAATTTTCCTTCTTGGCAATTATTTGACCCTTAGCATCAATTTGACAAACTCTCATGAATATGGAAAATGTGATTAGGCCATTGTGACCCAATGCAAAATTTGGGACATGACAATGATGATGATGATGATGATGATGATGATGATGATGATAATTATGGTGATGATGATGATGATGATGATGATGATGATAATGGTGACAACGATGATGATGATAATGGAAATGAGGATGAGGATGAGGATGATGATTATGATTATGATAATGACTATGAGGACGAGGATGATGTTGATGATGACAACGACAATGACGATGATGAGGATGATCATGATGAAAATGAGGATATTGATCACAACTATGAAGATGACAATGATGGGTATGATTATGATGATAATGAAGATGATGATGAGGATGATGAGGATAATGATGATGA
This sequence comes from Pseudotsuga menziesii, assembly GCA_001517045.1. NCBI lineage: Eukaryota > Viridiplantae > Streptophyta > Pinopsida > Pinales > Pinaceae > Pseudotsuga > Pseudotsuga menziesii. The sequence continues at coordinate 2,204,480 of LPNX010680592.1, read as the reverse complement.
TAATGATAATGACAATGATGATGATGATGATGATGACGACGATGATGATGATGACAATGATGATGATGATGACGATGTTTCTGATGTTGATGATAATGAGGATGATGATGACGAGGACGATGATGACGATGATGATGATGACAACGACGATGATGATGACAATGAGGATGATGATGACGACAATGGTGATGATGATGATGATGATGACTATAATGATCATGATGATGATAATGGTTATGACGATGATGACGATGATTATGATGATGATGATAATCATGATGATGTTGATGATGATAATGATGATGAGGATGATGATGACGATGATAAGAATTATGATGATGATGAAAATGAGGATGACAACGACGACAACGATAATGATAATGGTGACAATGATAATGATGGTAATGATAATGATGATAATGGTGACAATGCTGCTGCTGCTGATGATGATGAGTATGAGGATGAGGATGATGGTGATAATGACAACAACGACGATGATGATGATGATGATTATGATGATGGTGATAATGACGATGAGGATGAGGATCATGATGATAATGAGTATGGAGATGATGAGGATCATGATGACAATGAGGATTCTGACGATGAGGATATTGATGACACTTTTGAAGATGACAACGATGGGGATGATGATGATGATGATGATGATGATGATGAAGATAATGAAAATGATGATGATGATGATGATGGTGACAAGGAGGAGGATGAGGATGGAGATGACGATAGCAACAAGAGAATTGTTGGCAATATAGATGATGATTGTCATTGATGTCAAATAGTTTAGGAATGACAAAGGATTAAAAAAATAAGATGATGTGATGATATGGAAGATATGATGACATGGCATGAATTTGAAATTCATTGTTACATTATGACATAACTTTGGAGAAATATGGAAAAATGGAAAAAATCAGGAAATTGGCTATGGAATAATTAGTCAAAATTGGTCCCAACAACCTTAAGAGAATGCTTTCCATAATTCATGGTTTGAGAATCATGCCCAAACCATGTTACCATCCTATAGCTAGTTGGTTTTGATAGATAGTCATGATTTTAGTTTGATTCCATCACTTTTGATGTGAAAGTTCTAGGTCTTCCAAAACAGGGGTTTGTGCTAAAGTAAGTAAAAATGGCTAAGAAGCCTCAGGAATATGCTAGCCCTAAATTATGGGTTAGAGTAAATGCTCACAGCACATGGGGGTCTTGTATTTTGTTTGATTGTCTATTTAACCATGGCCTTATTTATCCTTTAGCATGTCTAGAGAAAAAATTCATGGATCTGCCAAATTGGGGTTTCAGGATAAACTTTGAAGAAAGTCCTAAAAATGGATAAGTGTTAAAACAAAGTAAAGTGAGGATCCAAAACCTTCATCCGATCATAGATCTACGCTCATGAGATAAGACAGAGAGGATAAATGGTGCAGAAGAGTTGAAGTGTGGAAATATGTCGAGAACAGTATGGGTTTCTGCTACCCAAAAGATCGATGGCTAGGAAGCATTCCCACATAAGATCCGATGGATGAAGATCACTTCTGCATAAGATAGGCAAAAAAGTTATATATTAGTAAAGATTCAAAATTGGATGGCTGAGAATTAGTCTGCAATAATATCGACGGTCGATATTAGATCCACAAGGAAAGTAGTCAGGATAGGAGTTACGCATAAAACCGATATCCAATGGTTGAGAAGTGATCCGCCAAAATAGATAAAAGGTTTGGAAAAGAGGTGCGGGTACATAATTGTTGAAATTAGAGAGTCAAAGTTTAGGAAACATTGAGTTTCCGACTTTCGCATCCCACGATCTAGAATATTGACAGTCACAAAGAAGCATGCAGGAGATCAACGATTTAGAATGTTTGGTGTAAAAAGGTTGGTTTGGAAATCATGGAATGATATTTTAAAAAGGAACATCTAATAACCAATTTCCACCTCAGATTGACGGTCACAAAAATCCTGAAGGAGATCAACGGTGTGGAATGGTTGAGGCGGAAAACTAAGTGCAGAAGCATTAGTAAAACGTTAATAATGTCGTGGAAATCGATTCTAGGCTACGGAAAGGATGAAAGGGTGTTTGACGCAAAGGAACGAAGAAGGATTATGATTAATGAAGGTTATATGATGAATGGATGTGTCTATAGCCAACAGTTTGTTGGAATATAATAAACCCACATAAAATAATTAATCATTATTTGATTAATTTCCTACCCACTAGCTTAGAGAGTTGGAATCCACTTCCACCTTAGAGTCAACACTTGCCATCTATATCCTAGGAATGATTTATTTATGATTCTGGGTTGATATTGACTAGTTTATGGCCATCCAGAATTGGTAACTTCTCTTTACAACAGATTCTACTTTATTATGCTTTATCTACTTTATCCCGCTTTTTTGTGGATAAGGTAAAGAAAGTTAACTAGGAAACTGGTATCTTTTGTTGCCAACCCATCCTCCATTATTTTCTCTCCATATTATAGGATTAGCAAGTATTTCCTTCACTCATCATCACTCACACATGCTATTGCTAATTCATGAGGTGCTTGGTAGATTAGAAAAGTGCTTTAGCCAACTATGGGGTTTATCATAATTAGTAAGCCTGCTTTATGAGCTAGCTTGAGTTGTCTTCTAGAAACTCTATTTTCCTTTATAAGGATGTATTGCCTATGTAATAATATCAATTATCATTTATTGATCATTCATTAATGTGTGTTCATTAATTCTTCTTCTTCTCTCCTTATGCTAATTCTCTACAATTCTCTGTGAGGTTAATTGTGTGCCTAGATCCTTAGCTTGTTTATGAAATTCCTTATGCCATCAAGGATTTAGAATTTCTACATGGTATCAGAGCAGAGTATATCAAAGCTCTACATGATATCATATCTTTGAGAGTTCATTAATTAATCCTCCTTTCCATATTTGCAGGTTTATTTTGCAGGTTCAACTTTGAATGGATTTAAGAGTATCGGTTCCTATTCTTTCTCCATTTACAAGCTATTCAGAGTGGAAATGGAAGATGATTTCATATCTAAAGAGACAAGGTCTCTATGAGATATCTATTGGAGCTAGTGAAGAGTCTTATAAAGAGCCAAGTGACTGGTTGAATGACTGTGATAGAGCAATTGGAGCTATTTTTCTATCTATGTCTCCAAGCATGCACTACCTTATTGATTCTGTTGAATACTTGAAGGATCTCTAGACAACATTGGATTGTATAGAGTTTTGGGAAAGAATAATGAGGATCCTTCTAGGTATGTCAAGACTGCCTCTAGCTCCTAAACGATTTCTCTCTCTCAAGATGTCTTGGCCTCTATAGTCTTTGATGAAGTTGATCATGAAGAAGAATTTTCTCATACAGTTCTTGTTGCTACTACTATCTTTGATTTGAATGCTTCCTCTTTCAATCAAGAAGCAAATATTGAAGAGCCATATTTTTCTGTGTCTTTTGAAGTAGAAGATCTTGATTCATCTTCTTATGATGTTGTTGATGAAAAATAAGTGACTAATGGAGCTTCTATTTCTATTCATGATTCTCTCAAACATTCAGTGTTCTCTATGTCTTCTATCATGGATTCTGAGATCCATATGCCAGACCTTTCACACCTTCTGCATACCTCTCTCCTTGATGGTGCCCAACCCAGTGAATTTGAGGATGTTTTCTTAGCCAAATCAAGTCCTTTTAGTTTCTTACAACTTACTATACTTGATCCCATGAAATTCTCCATCTCCTCCTTTGTTCTTGGCACTCATTCTTAGAGCCTCCTTGAAGATTTTGAACATCACTATCTTTCCTCCTTACATTCTTCTACCATAGAGGATTCTTTACCTATATATTCCCATGAATCTACTATTGTGATTATATGTGATCTCTTGGATTCCTTGGAAGCTATATAAACCCATGGAGCCCATGCATTCAAACTCTTTGATCCTATGCCTTCTCTATGTTCCTACAAGATCACTAGCACACATCCTCTCTATGTAAATGAAGATGGAGACATTATACATTCGCTTGGACAGTTATTTAACCTATCCGGAGCTCATTTCATCTCTAGTGGTTCAAATTTCAAGTCATCTCATCATCTTGGATATATTTACAAGTCTCAAGATCCTTCAATATTTCCTTCACATCATTAGATCTTAGTTGTTATACATGGTCCTAGTTTCCATCCTGCAACTGTCCTTGATCCAGGTGAGTAGATTTATCTTCTTCCCAAGAAGAAGATTCCTCCAGACATCAGAATTTAGTTTGGAGTAGCAGTAACACCAACAATTCGGCATTTTTGGTATTTTTTTTCATGTACTTTCTTAAGGGAGTATTTTCCCCTTGAGGTTTTTCCTCTTTTCTCATTTCTTTGGACAAGATAAATTGTAAAAGGGTGATCATAGCCTTGTTGTTGGACCCTATATGATATATATTTCTGATTAGTTCAGGGATATCATCATAAAGTCATGCTTAAAGGGGGGTGTTGGAATATAATAAACCCACTCATAAAATAATCAATCATTATTTGATTGATTTCCTACCCACTAGCTTAGATAGTTGGCATCCACTTGCACCTTATAGTTAACACTTGCCATCTATATCCCAGGAATGATTTATTTCTGATTCTGGGTTGATCTTAACTAGTTTATGGCCATCCAAAATTGGTAGCTACCCTTTACAACAGATTCTGCTTTATTCTGCTTTATCTGCTTTATCCTGCTTTTATGTGGATAAGGTAAAGCTAGTCAACTAGGAAACGGGCAGCTTTTGTTGCCAACTCATCCTCCATTATTTTCTCTCCATATTATAGGATTAGCATGTCTTTCCTTCACTCATCATCACTCACACATGCTATTGCTAATTCGTGACATGCTTGGTAGATTAGGAAAGTGATTTAGCCAACTATGGGGTTTATCATAATTAGTAAGCCTGATTTATAAGCTAGATTGAGTTGTCTTCTAGAAAATCTATTTTTATTTATAAGGATGTATTACCTATGTAATAATATCAATTATCATTTATTGATCATTCATTAATGTGTGTTCATTAATTCTTCTTCTCTCTCCTTATGCTAATTCTCTAGAATTCTCTGTGAGGTTAATTGTGTGCCTAGATCCTTAGATTTTTTATGAAATTCCTTATGCCATCAAGGATTTAGAATTCCTACATAGTCACAATCCAAGAGGGGAAAAATGAAACTGTGCAGATATGTTGGCAAATGTTTAAATATAAATTTTTAATGAAAATAAAGCGTCTTTGTGTCTAGATCCAAGGAGACGAAGACCAGGTAACTATGTCAATGATGTTCTAATTTGTGTGCATGGTTCATCACATTTAAGGGTGAAAAGGTGGTGCAAGGGAAGGTTGGTTCTTGCAAAGGGAGTAGGTGCTCCTCATCAGTCATAGCTGGAGAAATATGGGGTCATTGCTTCCTAATAGTTGGTGCTGTTTAATAAGGGTGTGGGTGCATCACGATCAGTTGGTTCTGATCCAAAAAGAAGAGTCATGTTATTCTATTGTATATTGTAAAAAACAATTTTTTGCAGATAATAGCAAAGTGTTGGTGGTTTACCTTATTGGATCCCATAATAAATTATTGTGTTCAAATTTGTTTTTTACACTTGTTAAAATATTTTTTAAATTTTTGTATCTGATTCACCCCTCCCCCTGCTCTCAATGACAGGACATGATTTCATAATTAGTATCAGATTTGATTCCTTCATCATAGTTTAACCATTGAAGGAAGATCCTATTAAAACCACTATGGATCAATAGGTGAATATGTCAATAAGAGTCCCCATATTTGATGGTGAAGACCTTGTTTTCTGGAAGATTAGAATGAAAAGTTATCCGATGTCCATTGGTTTGGAAGTTTGGGAATTAGTTGAAGAAGGATATGATGTCCCAAAAAATACTCGCGCAGAAGCAAAAGACAAGAAGAAATATTGGGAACATGCAAAATCCTTAAATACATTACAAGCTGGAGTGAGTAAAAAGGTTCTTGCAAAAGTACTATCTTGTACAAGTGCGGAACAACTCTGGGACAAATTGGAAACTTTATATCCAGGAGATTCCAAAGTAAAAACGAGAAAAATTCAATCCCTCAGAGTTCAGTATGAAGGTCTAAAAATGAAAGATAATGAAACTATTTTAGAGTACTTTGAAAAAATTGATAGTCTTGTCAATACAATCATAGGTTTAGGAGAAAAAATAGCAAACGATGAGATAGTGAAAAAAGTATTAAGAACACTTCCTATGACATATAATCCCAAAGTATCCACCCTTGAAGATCGAGAGAAGTTAGGAGAACTTACCATGGATGAATTGTATGGAATTCTTATAGCCTATGAACTAAGACTAGGAATTGATAATACTTCAAAAGGAGAAGCATCCTTTAAAGTGACCAAGAAAATAAAAAAGAAAAAGAAAAATACTCACACCGGCTGTAATGAAGAATTTGATGTGGAAGAAGCCAATTTTATTAAAAAACTTCAGAAAGGATCAGGGAAGTACAAAGGAAATATGCCCTTCAAATGTTTTAACTATGGAAAAATTGGGCACTCTCAGGCCAAGTGTCCTTATCCCAAGGAATACTCTGAGGATGAATATGACGAAAACAAACAATACAAGGAAAAGGGAAAATTCCACTATAAGAAAAATTACAAAGGAAAAAAGAATATTTACTCAAAAGAAGAAGAAGAAGATAGCAGTTCATCTGAGGTTAGTGACAGTGATGATGAAGTCCCTTGTCTAGGTATTGAAGAGTCTAATAAAATAAAAGAAATTGAGCATAAGGAAGAGTCAGAAGATGAGGCAGAGGTTAATATGGAACAATAAATACACAGTGCTTGGGACATATTGAAAAGATACAAAAATAAATATAGACAACTGAAAAGTTTCGTAGTTAAACAATAGGAAGAGCATGAACAAAAAGAAATGGAGAAGAAAATTATGAGCAATTTGAAACACCAAATTCAAGATGCAAATAGGATAGAAGAAAGGATGGAGAAATATTGTAATGAAAAAAAACTAATTTGTGAAAGAATGGAGGAAAAATTAGTTCATTTAAGAAAAGATCTTGATGCAAAATTTATTCAAACTAGATATGAAAATAGTTCTAAAATTTTAGATGAGATTATAACCACGCAAAGAAACCCAAGTGAAAAAAATGGAATAGGTTATTATCTAGAAGAAAATCAAGTTAGGCCAAGATATTATGCAGCTTCTCTTCTCATTACATTAAAAAATAAACAGGAAGAAAATACAAGGAATGCTCAGAACTCCAGAAGTTCATTTCCACCCATCAAGAAGGGATTCAAGACAATTCCAAAGAAGGTTTATCAAAACAAGTATCCTCACATTTTCCTTGGTTATTGTTTTGCATGCTCTAACTTTGGACATTGTTATAAATAGATCTTGTTCTTAGTTTATCTATTCTTTTTGTCCTATTTTTCGACCATTGGTTTCAAATGATTTTACATTTTATGTTGATTTTAAGAACTTTTGACAATCAATAATTTTTGTTGGATTTAATGCTTTTAATGGTTGAATTATTTCATTAATTTAGTTTTAAGGTTTGTCTTTTGGGCTTATTAGTTAATATGTATATATTTAAGCTTTTAAAAACTTATAATAAAAGTTTATTTCAAGTTTTCTTTATAATCTAACCCTCATTTTTGAGTCATTTGTCAAATATTTTCATGAGGAGATTCCTGTAGCAGCTCTGTTTTTCCTGTTTTTATCATTATCATTGGGAGCCAATTACGAGGTGATGAAAAAGAATTATGGAAAAAAAATAGGTTTTTGTCCAAAACAAAATCATTCACAAAAACCTCTCTCATTTTTACAACATCTATTATCGTTTGAGAGATTCGAATTCATCTTTGTGGCCTATTTTCAGGGTTTGAATTATTTAATAATTTCCTATTTTGGTCACAAATGTCTATCACGTATTCCAATCACTTTAAGGGGAATTTTTAAATACCAAGAGAGGTTTTTGTTCATAACAGACTCATTTAAGAAAACATATCTTAATTGTTTCATAGGTGTCTCGGATCGAGAGATATGAAGGCGTCTTTGAGACCTAATTTCCCCAAATCCAATTTGCTATTTTTGGGTTAATTGTCTTTAACGATTTTGAGTTATCATGTAACTAATTGATGTAACTATTTCAAATTTCGACCTAGAAGGTAGTTATGGAACTAATTTACCTTTGTAATGATAAAATGAAGACAAACATACAGTTTTGGTGGGAATTTTCACTCAGGGAGAGGCTTTTGGAGATTTGATTTCTCAAGCTAGCATTTATAACTCTTATGTAAGTGGATGATTGTTACTGATTATATATAAACTGATAAGCCCTTTTACGTGTCATTCTTTTTCATTTCTAACCTGGTTGATTGCTCAGTCTACAATTTCATTTCCTGTTTAAAGTTTTATTCATGTAAATGCTTGTACCCTATGGGTGGAATTAGTATTTCATGTGTAATGTTTATGGATTAATGGGATGTGTTTGATCCCCAGTTTATCTCGCTTGCATGATCTAGTTCTATATTAGCTTGTGGATGTTTATTTCCTCTTTGCTGATGAATTTTTAAACCAAAATCCTAAAACCTATTTTATTTACTTTTACTTTTGAGATTGTGTTGGCTTGTTCTTCTAGTAGTCTGAGAACAATTTTTGGAACTAACATCTTTGGCGCCATTGCTGGGGACGAAGCTGAAGTATTTATTCCATGGGATATCATTATTCATCTGATTTTGAGAGGTGAACAAAGTTAGAAAATCTTTTAGACTACAATTTTTCACCGGCAACTCCACGATTAAAGATTCCACCACAAGGAGAATTTTGTTGACAGAAAAAGGAAGAAGCCAAATGGAAATATGGGGTATTAGCTTGTTACTTTAATCCATGAGGTTTTGTTCTTATTCATCAGTTCTTTCCTATATTTCCCATTGTATGTCAAAATAATTATTTTGTGTTTTGTTTATTCCGATGATCATAAACGTTCAGGTACATATCCCTCTTTGGAAGAAGAAAGTATGCATTCTTCTTGTTTTATTGATGTTGATCCTATTCCTTCCTTTGAAATACATGTGCAACATGATATACATATACCCATATCTCTTGAACCATATTATTTTGGTCCAGGGATGATTTTAAGGAACCATACTTATTTAAAAGTGTATAAATGTTGGTGAACATTACCAATTCTTAAAACGCCAACTATAAAATAATTGGCGATATTTTGCAAAAAATATTTTGATTTCCAAGGATTTTATATCGTTTATATAATAATTTGGTGATTTTCAGGGTGAAAAAATTTTACCCCATCAAAATTGGGCAAAACAAGGCTTCAAAAAATGCAAAATGGCAAATATATTTTGGGAGAAAAACATGGAAAAATAGCCCAGTGGGCTAAAATTCGCCCCTAAAATTATCCCTGATTTGGTCATCTTGTAGAGAATAAAGTTGATCTCTTACCTTCTACCATCATTGCTGAAACTTGCGAATAGTTTGTTGAGCCTGATTTTCAACTCACAGATTTTCAGTCTAGAATCAGACAGAAGATGTTTAAACCTCTTAGGCTGCCATCTCTCTTACATCCTTACCCTTCCTACTTTGTTGAATATCTTCCCCATTTTAGTGGAAAACACCATATTATAGCAGAGAAGAATTTAGAATCTTTTCATAATTTCATTGATAATTTTGAAATCATGCATGAGGATGTTGTCATGAGGTTATTTTCAAAATCCGTTGCTAGAGATGCTGGGTTTTGGTTCCAAAATTTCAAATCTGATTCAATTGGAGCATGGGAAGAGTTACATGATGTATTTTTGAAGTATTGGGGTAAGAATAAATCTTATGATTAATTTCTTTCCAAATTTTATAGTTTGAAAAGGCAGAATGATGAGCCAATTACTAAATTTAATTGGAGGTTTCAAAGTTTTTATATCAGTATCCCTATGGAGATCAGACCTTCGGAAAAACTTGATATGGTATATTATGTTATGGCTCAACATTTAGGTCTTGTCTTTTTTCTATCAGAAAGGAAATCATCATGTTTAAGAAAATTGTTTGAGGATGCAAAACGAGTGGAGGAGAACATCTGAGCTTGCAAAATGCTTCGAGATCAGGCTCATGTTGAAGATATACAAGCTTATGAACAGGAAGAAGAACATAGTTATCATTTAGATTTAAGACAATTTTCTTCATCACTTTCAGATTTTCATATGAACAAGGATATAAATGATGCTTGTGTTGATTCTTCATATTAGTTTGCTGACTTTTTTGATGATAATATACTTTCAGTGGATTATAGTAGAAATTTCCTAGTTCCTGCTATGAGATTATCATGTTATGAAGAATAAGTTACTACTCTTCAACCTCTTACTATTGATATAAGAAATAAGATGCCATTATTGACTTATGGTCACTTTCAGAATTTTATTTTTTCAAGTTTTGATCAAGGGTTTTATTTAAAGGCCAAGAAGTAGTTTAAAGAGCCCTTGGTTTCCATTCTTGATCCAAAGTTTAAAAAGAACAGCAATGGAGAGGAAGCGAATGCTTCACTTTATGACGAATATAATGAAGACATTGAAGTTTTAAATCATAAATTTAATCATCCCATGGCTTCTTGGATGGAGTTGTATTTTTCAAAGGTTTCTAATGCTCCAACTTTTGGCATACTTCATATTTCCAGTCATAAGTATCAACTACCTACAGACTCTTTATTGCATTTATCACATCTTTTGTGGGTTTTCTCAAAAAGTAGCATGCATGGAATTATGATTCTCAATCAAATGGTTTCTTGGCTTCATTGGAAGTGTGATTACACTTGATTGGGTTGTTTCCTCTGATTAGAAGTAAGAGTAAATAGCAGAATAAGCTCGCTATACGAAGATGTAGATTCTTTTCAGTATGCTGGTTTGTAGCAGTATTTTGTCATTTCAGGGGTATGTGTTCATAGTTTGAGAAAGTTGTAGAGATTTGGTAAATGACTCCATCACCCAATGAATAAGGCACAAGGTATATAGGTTCTTGAAGCCTCACAAGGAGGACTTCATCCCGCAACAAGAGCCATATGTTATAACTAGATCTTGCTCTTAGTTTATCTATTATTTTTCTCCTATTTTTCAACCGTTGGTTTAAAATTATTTTACATTTTATGTTGATTTTAAGAACTTTTAACAATCAGTAATTTTTGTTGGATTTAATGCTTTTAATGGTTGAATTATTTCATTAATTTAGTTTCAAGGTTTTTCTTTTGGGCTTATTAGTTAATATGTATATCTTTAAGCTTTCAAAAACTTATAATAAAAGTTTATTCCAAGTTTTATTTATAATCTAACCCTCATTTCTTAGTCCTTTGTCAAATATTTTCATGAGGAGATTCCTGTAGCAGCTCTATTTTTCCTGTTTTTGTCATTATCATTGGGAGCAGATTACGAGGTGATGGAAACAAATTATGGAAAACCAAAAGAGGTTTTTGTTCACAACAAACTCATTTACAAAAAAATCTCTCATTTTTGCAACATTTGTTATCGTTTGAGAGATTTGAATTCATCTTTGTGGCCTATTTTCAGGGTTTGAATTATTTAATAATTTCCTGTTTTAGTCACAAATGTCTAGCATGTATTTCGATCAATTTAAAAGGAATTTTTAAAAACCAAGAGTTTTTTTTCTTTCATAATAGGCTCATTTAAAAAAACCTCTCTCATTTTTTGTACAGGTGTCCCAGATCGAGAGATATGAAGGCGTCTTTGAGACCCAAATTTTCAGAAATTCACCAAATTTCCCCAAATCCGATTTGCTATTTTTGGCTTAATTCTCTTTAAAGATTTTGAGTTATCATGTAACTAATTGATGTAACTGTTTCAAATTTTGACCTAGAAGGTAGTTATGGAACTACTTTAACTTTGGAACTTCTCAGCCTCTACAGTCTCTAATGAAGTTGATCATGAAGAAGAAGTTTCCCATACAGTTCTTATTGCTACTACTATATTTGATTCGAATGCTTCCTCTTTCAATCAAGAAGAAAATATTGAAGAGCCATATTTTTCTATGTATCTTGAAGTAGAATATCTTGATTCATCTTCTTATGATGCTGCTGATGAAAAATAAGTGACTAATGGAGCTTCTATTACTATTCATGATTCTCTCAAACATTCAGTGTTCTCTATGTCTCATATCATGGATTCTGAGATCCATATGCTATACCTTTCACACCTTGTGCATACCTTTCTCCTTGATGGTGCGCAACCTAGTGACTTCGAGGATATTTTCTTAGCTAAATCAAGTCCTTTTAGTTTCTTACAACTTACCATACCTAATCCCATGTGCTTCTACAGCTCCTCCTTTGTTCTTGGCACTCATTCTCAGAGCCTCCTTGAAGATTTTGAACATCACTATCTTTCCTCCTTACATTCTTCTACCATAGAGGATTCTTTACCTGTATATTCCCATGATTCTACTGTTGTGCTTATATGTGATCTCTTGGATTCCTTGGAAGCTAAATCAACCCATGGAGCCCATACATTTGCACTCTTTTATCTTGTGCCTTCTCTATGTTCCTACAAGATCACTAGAAGACATCCTCTCTGTGTAAATGAAGATGGAGACATTATACATTCACTTGGATAGTTATTTCACCTATCTAAGCTCATTTCATCTCTACTGGTTCGAATTTCAAGTCATCTCATCATCTTGGAGATATTTACAAGTCTCAAGATCCTTCAGTATTTCCTTCACATCATTAGATCTCAATTGTTCCACATGGTCCTAGTTTCCATCCTGCAACTGTCCTTGATCCATGTGAGCATATTTATCTTCTTCCCAAGAAGAAGATTCCTCCAGACATCAGCATTTAGTTTGGAGTAGCAGTAACACCAATAGTTCAACATTTTTGGTATTTTTTTTTCATGTCCATTCTTGAGGGAGTATTTTCCCCTTGAGGTTTTGCCTCTTTCCTCATTTCTTTGGACAAGATAAATTGTAAAAGGGTGACCATAGCCTTGTTGTTGGGTCCTATATGCATATATATTTCTGATTAGTTCAGGGATATCATCATAAAATCAGGCTTAAAGGGGGGTGTTGGAATATAATAAACCCACTCATAAAATAACTAATCATTATTTAATTAATTTCCTACCCACTAGCTTAGATAGTTGGCATCCACTTGCACCTTAGAGTCAACAATTGCCATCTATATCCCAGGAATGATTTATTTTTTATTCTGGGTTGATCTTGACCAGTTTATGGCCATCCAAAATTGATAACTGTGCTTTACAATAGATTCTGCTTTATCTGCTTTATCTTGCTTTTCTGTGGATAAGGTAAAGCTAATCAACTAGGAAACTAGCAACTTTTGTTGCCAACTCATCATCCATTATTTTATCTCCATATTATAGGATTAGCATGTCTTTCCTTCACTCATCATCACTCAGACATGCTATTGCTAATTCGTGAGGTGCTTGGTAGATTAGGAAAGCGCTTTAGCCAACTATGGGGTTTATCATAATTAGTAAGCCTGATTTATGAGCTAGATTGAGTTGTCTTCTAGAAACTCTATTTCCCTTTATAAGGATGTATTACCTATGTAATAATATCAATTATCATTTATTGGTCATTCATTAATGTGTGTTCATTAATTCTTCTTCTCTCTCCTTATGCTAATTCTCTACAATTCTCTGTGAGGTTAATTGTGTGCCTAGTTCCTTAGCTTGTTTATGAAATTCCTTATGCCATCAAGGATTTAGAATTTCTACACAGTCATGATCCAAGAGGGAAAAAATGAAACTGTGCAAATATGTTGGAAAATGTTTAAATATAAATTTTTAATGAAAATAAAGTGTTTTTGTGTCTAGATCCAAGGAGATGAAGACCAGGTAACTATGTCAATGATGTTCTAATTTGTGTGCATGGTTCATCAAATTTAAGGGTGGAAGGGTGGTGTAAGGGCAGGTTAGTTCCTGCAAAGGGAGTAGGTGCTCCTCATCAGTCGTAGCTGACTAAATATGGGGTCGTTGCTTCCTAACAGTTGGTGCTATTTAATAAGGGTGTGGGTGCATCACGATCAGTTGGTGCTGATCCAAAAAGAAGATTCATCTTATTCTATTTTATATTGTAAAAAACAAAGTTTTTATGATAATAACAAAGTGTTGGTGGTTTACCTTATTGGATCCCAGAATAAATTATTGTGTTCAAATTTGTTTTTTACACTTGTTAATTTGTTTTTTAAATTTTAGTATCTGATTCACTTAGTATGCTGGTTTGTACTAGTATTTTGTCATTTCAGGGGTATGTGTTCATAGTTTGATAAAGTTGTAGATATTTGGTAAATGACTCCATCACCCAATGAATAAGGCACAAGGTCTATAGGTTCTTGAAGCCTCACAAGGAGGACTTCATCCGCAACAAGAGCCATATGTTATAACTAGATCTTGTTATTAGTTTATCTATTCTTTTTGTCCTATTTTTCAACCGTTGGCTTAAAATGATTTTACATTTTATGTTGATTTTAAGAACTTTTAACAATCAATAATTTTTGTTGGATTTAATGCTTTTAATGGTTGAATTATTTCATTAATTTAGTTTTAAGGTTTGTCTTTTGGGCTTATTAGTTAATATGTATATCTTTAAGCTTTCAAAATCTTATAATAAAAGTTTATTCCAATTTTTATTTATAATCTAACCCTAATTTTTGAGTCCTTTGTCAAATATTTTCATGAGGAGATTCATGTAGCAGCTCTATTTTTCTTGTTTTTGTCATTATCATTGGGAGTAGATTACGAGGTGATGCAAACGAATTATGGAAAACCAAAAGAGGTTTTTGATCACAAAATACTCATTTAAAAAAAATATCTCATTTTTTCAACAGTTGTTATCGTTTGAGAGATTCAAATTCATCTTTGTGGCCTATTTTCAGGGTTTGAATTATTTAATAATTTCCTGTTTTAGTCACAAATGTCCAACATGTATTCAGATCACTTTAAGAGGAATTTTTTAAAACAAAGACAGGTTTGTGTTCAACATATACTCATTTAAAAAAACCTTTCTCATTTTTTTCACAGGTGTCCCGGATTGAGAGATATGAAGGAGTCTTTGAGACACAAATTTTCAGAAATTCGCCAAATTTCCCCAAATCTAATTTTCTATTTTTGGGTTAATTGTCTTTAAAGATTTTGAGTTATCATGTAACTAATTGATGTCACTATTTCAAATTTCGACCTAGAAGGTAGTTATGGAACTAATTTACCTTTGTAATGATAAAAGTAAGACAAACATACAGTTTTGGTGGGAATTTTCACTCAACGAGAGGCTTTTGGAGCTTTGATTTCTCAAGCTAGCATTTATAACTCTTATGTAAGTGGATGACTGTTATTGATTATATATAAACTGATAAGCCCTTTTACCTATCATGCTTTTTCATGTATGATCTGGTTGATTACTCAGTCTACAATTTCATTTCCTATTTAAAGGTTTATTCATGTAAATGCTTGTAGCCCATGGGTGGAATTAGTATTCCATGTGTAATGTTTATGGATTATTGGGATGTGTTTGATCCCCAGTTTATCCAACTTGCATGATTCAGTTCTGTATTAGCTTGTGGATTTTTATTTCCTCCCTACTAATGAATTTTTAAACCAAAACCCTAAAACCTATTTTATTTACTTTTACTTTTGAGATTGTGTTGGCTTGTTCTTCTAGTGGTCTGAGAATAATTTCTGGCACTAACAGACACAAAGCTATGAATTGTAGAGCATATGAGGGGAAAATATTGAATGTTAAAAGCTATAACTTCAATGACAATCAGATAGTTAGTCAAGTTAAGAGAATAAATTATAACTCATTTACACCTCTACAAGAAAGGGATTTAGAATGCTTCAATTGTCATAACTATGGACACAAAGCAAGAAATTGCAAGTTAATGGAAATATTAGAAAAAACAAAGTATATTAGAGAGAAAAAGAAACTATGGAAAGAAAGAAATTCGAAAGAGGAATGTCTTATTTCCTTGAGAACAAAAGATAAAGGATATCTCTAGTATGTTCACAGTGGGTGTTCAAAACATATGACATGCAATAAAGACAAGTTTTCGAGCTTAAGAAAACAAAAGGGTAAATTTACATTTGGGGACAATGCTTCAGGTAATATTATTGGTAAAGGCACCATGAATATAGGAAAAGATAAATCCAAAAATTTTTTACTTGTAGAAAATATGAAACCTAGTCTATTTAGTGTGAGCCAAACCTTTGATTAGGGGCACATTTTCATTTTTTATTTTCAGGAATGTCAGATACGGTGGAAGAACTTGGGAAAATTAGTCGGTGTTGCTTCTAGGACACCCGAAAATGTATACATACTAAATACAAGACAGTCTGAGAAATTTCCTATAAATTTAGTGAATGAAAGTTGGCTATGGAATAGAAGGTTGGGGCACATTAACTTTGATAATCTAGTGAAAGTTAGCAATATTGGGGCAGTGAGAAATTTACTAAAGATTCCAAAGCCTTCAAATCATATATGTAGACATTGTCAATTAGGGAAGAAAACAAGAGTAAGGTTCAAAACAAAAGAACAATCAACCTCAAATCCCTTAGAGATGGTTCACACTGATCTCTGTGGACCTACAAGGACCAAAAGTATGCAAGGGGAGTCTTATTTTATGTTGTTTATTGATGATTTTACCAGAATGGTGTGGGTATTTTTTCTCACAGAAAAATCAGAAGCATTTGACAAGTTTAAATATTTTAAAACTCTTGTTGAAAATGAAACAAAAGAAAAATTAAAATGTCTTAGATCAGACAATGGTGGTGATTTCACCTCAAAAGAGTTTGATATCTTCTGTGAAACTCATGGAATTAAGAGATAATTTTCTGCTACCAAAACATCTCGGCAAAATGGGGTTGCTGAGAGAAGGAATAGAACAGTCTAGGAGGCTGCAAAGACCATGCTCAATGAAGAAAGAATGTCTGATGGATACTGGAGGGAAGCCATAAGAACAATAGAATACATTTTAAATAGAGGACAACTTAGAAAAAATAATAATAATACTCCTTATGAATTATGGTTTGGAAGAGATCCTTCTATAAAATATTTTAAGGTCTTTGGAAGTAAATGTTACATCAAAAGAATTTATGAGAATCTTGGTAAATTTTATGCTAGATCCGATGAAGGTATATTTATTGGATATTCTTCTACCAAAAAGGAATAGAGATGCTACAATTTCAGATTGCATAAGATTGTTGAGAGTACTGAGGTTAAGGTGGATGATTTTAAAGCAAAAAAGTTCAAACATCAAGATAAAATACTTGATAGTGAAAGTGAGGATGATGATGAGCTAGTTGGTACACAAACAAATGTAGAAGAAAAATAAGATATACAAGAAAATGAAATAGATACCGAAGAAGAAGAGGATGATACTCGAGAAGAAGAAGAAGAATCTTCTAGAAGAGACACAAAGACACCTTCCAGGATAGTCCAAAAGAATAATCCTGAAGACTAAATCATTGGAAACATAGGTGCAAGAGTACAAACAAGAAGAAAATTGGTGTATCGAACAGAGATAGAACTATTGTCATGTATTGATCCCAACTCAATCAAAGAAGCATGCAAAGATGAAAGTTGGGTCAACGATATGAATGAAGAATTAGACCAAATATAAAAAAATAAAAATTGGGAACTAATTCCAAGACCACAAAATAAGAATGTCGTTGGAACTAAATGGGTGTTAAAAAAAAAGTAAATGAAAATAGACAAGTAATCAGGAACAAAGCTAGATTGGTATGTAATGGGTATGTTAACCCAAAAATCCCCCACATAGCTCTCAATGGCCTACACCACCCAAGGAAACCACCTTACAACACTCATTTCACTCCATAAGACCTTCCATTACCTTCCATTTGACCCCCACACCTCCAAAAGAGCCCAAGGATGAACAAAAGGGCTAAAAACCCCCCAAAAGAGCCCAAAATAGACCACCAGGAGCTAAAACCCTAAAAGGGGATAAAGTTAGGGTGGAAGGGGCTAAAACCCAAACCAAGGGCTTAAAACCCTAAAACCCCTTGGAAAAACTATATAAGGAAGGTGGGGGGTCACTCTCAAAACACTCCTCATTTTCATATTGTTATGCTGCCCGTGGATGCTTTGAGACCTCTTGCTCTCAAACCACCCACTCTACCTCCCTTTAATCTCCATTTATCCAATCCATTGCTCCCCAACCAAGAGAGAGGTGCTCCCATGAGCTAGGGCATGGTGGCCCATTTCCACCTAAGTGAGGTATACCTTATTTTTATGCATGTTTATTTGCTTATTTTGTTTTCTAACCAATATTTTCATTTGCAATTTTTCCATTAACATTGTTTGCAGGTTGTTTTCATGGTAGTATAGGTTTATTTTGCAGGTTTTGGAGGCGGAACCCTAACCCACTGTGTGTAGAGGGGTTCAAAAGGGATGCATCTCCATATTTATTTCTGTTATTTTCTCTTAGATGTAGTTCACAATAGTTGCCATTTACTTGTTCTAGTGTATCTTAGCTTAGTTTCAATTTGTAGCTCTGTTTCAGTCATTTTTATTTCCATTTTTTACTATTTTCTAAGGGTAGAAACCTACCCTCATGCCCTATAGGCACAAGGGAGCCATTTCTACCCCTATAGTGAGGAGAAATTCTCACTACAGCTCTGGCGACTCCCCTGGGTTTATCCCACAGGATCCCTAGGCAAAAATTTTATTTTTTTTTCAAGTTTTTCAATTTTTACCCTAGTTTTCAAAAATGTTCAGTTAGATCTATTTAAATCTACTTTATTTCTTGTTTTCTATCAGTGCCAAAGCCTCTACTAAGCCAAGCCAAGTCAGACTGACCCAGTACCAGTTACTGTCGGCCAGATCTGACCCTGCATCACCATAAACACCGCTTTCTAGAGCAGGTCGCTCTTATTAGGGGAAAAGGTGAGGGAAGGCACACTTAATTGGAAGACAGGCATGCCTAGGGTGCACTTAATCCTCAGACAGGTGTGACTTCATACCAGGAGATCAATTTGTAGTTGTTTTGGCATTTTGTGCAACCCCCTCGCTCATTTCTGGAAAAATCTAGCGGCCCCCTCGTGGGATTTGGTCAAAAATGTGTGACCTGTCACACAGAAATTGTTTTTGAGTTTAATTAGCAGAAATTTTCAGTTTTATAGGACTATTAGTGCAGCCTA